>PVJI01016404.1:0-38357 GCA_004026765.1 Micronycteris hirsuta
GTTAAAAAGTTTCGTATGAGGGCTCAGGAGAGAAGGCACCTAGGCCAGATCAGCTACCGGGAAATTTAGATCAGCCACAACCAAGACGCTTCTGAGGTAAGCAAGCAAATACAACCAGAGAAACAAAATAGAACCAGAGACATTGAAATTTAGAACAATCTGGCAGTAAGCAGAGGGGAGGGGGAAGGGGATAATGGGGTCAAGGGTATTCAGGACCTGCAATGAAGGACACATGGACAAAACCAAGGGGGAGGGGGGAAGCAAGGGAGGGAGGTGGGTTTGCCTGGGGTGGGGTGGGGGGAGGGTAAATGCGGACAACTGTAATTGAACAACAATAAAATAATTAAAAAAAAAAAAGAATAAGAAAAAAGAAAAACTTGAATAATCCATAAATTTAATAATTAATCCTTGAATATATCAAGAGGGAACTATACTCAGTCTTGTGACATTTTAAATGCTCAAATTATAATTTATTTTTTTAAATTTTTTAAAAAAGATTTTATAGAGAGGGAGGAAGGGAAGGAGCAAGGGAGAGAAACATCAATGTGTGGTTGCCTCTCACGCACCCCCTACTGGGGACTCTGCCCGCAACTCAGGCATGTGCCCTGACTGGGAATCAAAGCAGTGACTCTTTGGTTGAAACTAACTTTTATTTTTTTTTATTTTAAAAATTTTTATTTATTTTTAGAGAGAGAGGAAGGAGGGAGAGAGGGAGAGAAACAGCAATGTGTGGTTGCCTCTCACATGGCCCTCACTGGGGACCTGGCCTGCAACCCAGGGATGTGCCCTGATTGGGAATCGAACCGGGACCGCTTGGTTCCCAGCCCGCGCTCAATCCACTGAGCTACACCAGCCAGGGCTGGTCGAAACTAACTTTTAAAAAGGAGATAGATATTTGACATTTTGGGGGCATGAGGAGTGGGAAGGGGTGGAGGATGACTTACTCATAAGGGGAGTATATTAAAAAAGCACTTCAGTGCTTTGTGATCACACAAAACCTATGTGGTAACTTGTTTGATTTTCTTTTTAAGTGGTCATAAATACTGCCACTAGCTGGCTTCTTATTTCATTATTGTGCTTTTCAGAAGTAAAAAACATAGATAAAATAGTTGCAGTTGCTGTGCTGTTCTTTTTACTCATGTTTACTTGAACATGACCTACTGAAATCTTAATTTAAGAATTTCAGTTGATGTGTCCTACCTGAGATGCTTTTAGGATTTGTTAAATTTGTTGTTAAGTATCTGTGGAAGCCATAGTAGAAGCAAGTTCTAGATAGCTTTAACTGCCAAAGAATGTGAAATTTAGAAACGTGAATTTTGTATGATTTTTGAGTTTTGGCGTAAACAAATTGCTTAGAGTGATTCTTTGTAATGGCAGTAACCTGGTCAGTCAGAAACAGCCTGTGCTTTATTAGCAAAACATGCTGCCAGCGAGTGACGTTAGTGCGTGATAGATGAGGTGAGGTGGAGGAGAAAATAAAAAGATGGTGTTATAATAGCCAGAACTGTGTAGTACCGTCAGAGAGGTGTTTAAGATGAGTGTTCGAATGTGATGGATCTGACATGCTTTTCTGTTTAAGAGAGAAAACAAAAATCCGAAAACTTTCTAATTCCTAATAACTTTCCTCTTCTGTGGTGGTTTACTGGTAGTGGTTCTCAACCCTGGCAACACATTAAAATTGCTAGAGGAGTTTTTAAAAATTACTAATGCCGGGGCCTCTTTCCTAGCAACCTGAATATAATTGAGACCTGGACATTGGTATTTTTTTAAAGAGCTCCACAGATGAATCTAACTTGCAGCCATGGTTAAGAACCACTGCTTTATAGCAGTGATCAGAAGTCTTTGGAGGGCTGTTAGGTCTAGGCTGGAGACTGGGATTTATTTACATTTCTAACAAGTTACTAGGTGATGTTGATATTGCTGGTAAGGTGATCACACTTTCAGAACTACCAAGAAGGCTGTCTTAAAAAGTCATTTCAGTGAAACTAGTCTGCTTGTTTTTATTTTTTAAAAATCATTACTAGTGGTATTTTGTTCAGTTAAAAGTTACATTATATATTTGATTTATATTAAAAACATGGATACTTCTCTTTTTGAATTTATAATGAGCATTTACATTTTATTTTTAAAAATTTTTGGAGGAAAAAGTCACATGCATACTAACTAAAAACTTTGTATAGTGCTTCAGAGTTTAAGATTCTTATGAATTTAGAGTTTCTTATAGATTTTTTGAACCATTAAAATAACTTGTGCTACCCTGGCTGGTGTAGCTCAGTGGATTGAGGGCGGGCTGGGAATCAAAGGGTCACTGGTTTGATTCCCAGTCAGGGCACATGCCTGGGTTGCTGGCCAGGTCCCCGTGAGGGCCATGTGAGAGGCAACCATACATTGCTGTTTCTCTCCCTCTCTGTCTTCCTCCCTTCCCCTCTCGCTAAAAATAAGTAAAATATTTAAAAATAAAATAAAATAAAGTAACTTGTGCTTTTATTCTTTTCTTATTTAAGAATTCTTCAGATTTCAGATCTTTTGTGTTATATAGGTTTTTTAGGTATCTTAGTGAATGTAGCCCAAATAAAAAGATTGCTCCTCATTCAAGAGAAATTTCAAGCATTTTCAGTTTGGACAGATTGTTGTTTGAAGTGGGAGAAATATTTTCTTTTTTCCATCTTAAATATGCTGAGGGAACGCAGACTCATACACTGAGAAAAATGGGGTAAGTGGGAAGAGAAAAGAGATAGTGCTGACAAGTTGGGGCAATGTTAGAGAAAATGGGACCTTCCAGGTTCTTAAGGAGAGAGCAGGAGAAGGAAGCGTGACTTTTAGGAATAAAGGAATCAAAGGATGTAGATGAGAGAGCTACTGGATTTAGGAGCTTGGTTAGTCGGAGAGCTGTTAAGTGGCAGAGTCCATTCTCAGCTTTGGGTCTCTAAGACTTGGGGTTCATTCTGTTTTCTGCAAAACTGTTTAAAAGAAAAATATCAGTCCTAATGAACCAACTTGTCAACAAATGAAGCAGATGATAATTTTGTGAGAATTATGAATCCTGCAAAAAAGTCTCTGGATGGCATTGGCTTTTTTTCCCCTGTTGCATTTGGATATTGAGAATGTATAGTCCTGAAATGACAGTTTCCAGTGTGACTTTTCTGTGTGTTTCAGAAATCCCCCTCAGCCCTTGATCACTGTGCTTGAACACAGACCTGACTGCTGGCCGGTACTTTTGCAGCAGCTGACAGCTTTTTTCCAGCAGTGCCCTGAAAGGTAATGTGGAATAAAATAACTGCGGGCGATGGAATGGTGTATACTAATTTTAGGGCTTGGTTTTTCTTTTTAAGCTGCTTTGGCTGAAGAAATGTCTTTAAGCATATATACTTTTATATTTTCTTTTTAAGAGTAAAGAAATAAAAATCTACCACATTTATTGATTTTTTAAAATATTAAATATAAGACAAGCTGTTATTAAAGGAGTTAAGCATTGGTTAGTTAGGAAAGTTTATTAGAAATATTCAGTAAGCTACTACACATTTAAACATATTTTAATGACAAATCATTTTAATAGTTGTGTTAAACAGTGTAAAGCAAAAGAACATAAATCAGTTTCTCCTAGCAATAATATGAAATGGTATAAAGCCTTGATACTCCATATACAGTACATTTAGAAGATAGTTCCCCCCTCCAACCCCCCAAATTGATTAGTGAGTTAAACTCCCTGTTTGAAACCTGCCAGTCGGGATCAAGTGATAGTTGCAGCTGGGATTAGATAGCAACCATATGAACAGATAGTTTAGCTTCATCAAGACCTCCTGATGTTCCTCTATGCTACCCCCTTTCGTCCATCCTTATTACCATGACACCAGCTTAGGTCACCATCTTTTGGCTTCTGCCACTTGTTTGTAACTGATACCTTTCCCTCTAATTTCATCTTACTCAAATCCATTCTCCACACACCCGTCAGAGTGATACATCAGGAGAGCAAATGTTATTGAATCACTCCTTTACTTAAGTCACCACAACCGTGGTTTTCATACTGCACTTGCAGTGTATGGTCTAAGTGCAGGGAATCCCCTACCCACTTCGGGTCTGTTTTTACAGAACTTATATGTTGATAGCTTATGGAAGTTTTGTATTTAAAAAAAAAAAGAGTTTGTTTCTGAAATAGTTGGAAAATCCCCAGGCCACAAGATAAAGTCTAGTATCTTATTCTAAGCTCTGTGTATGATATAGTTTCACCTGTTTCACTGATTTTATCTTCTGTCTTCATCTCCCGATTCATGACTTGTGTATTCAGCAGTGCGCTGACGTCCACACAGGGAGCAGTGCCGTTCCCTTGCCTCTGTGCTTCTGTTTGTTTGTACCCACCTCAGCTCTTAAATCTTACCACAGCCCTTTCCTAAGTTCTCTCTTAAAACTCTGTCTAGGGCCCTGGCTGGTGTAGCTCAGTGGATTGAGCGCGGGCTAGGAACCAGAGGGTCCCGGTTCGATTCCCAGTCAGGACACATGCCTGGGTTGCAGGCCAGGTCCCCAGTGAGGGCCATGTGAGAGGCAACCACACATTGATGTTTCTCTCCCTCTCTTTCTCCCTCCCTTCCCTTCTGTCTAAAAATAAATAAAAATAAATTCTTAAAAAAAAAAAAACAAACTCTGTCTAGGCTTTCTCTCTCCTAGAAGGTCACTGCTTACCACAGGTTGGGTTAGGCATCTTTAAATGCTCCCATAGTTTCAGTTGTGATTTCTTACATCATTATACTCACTCCATTGTCTTATAATTAACTCTCCTCTGTTAACTGTGAAACCTTCCTGAAGGCAAACGTAAGACTATGTCATTATTTTTTGTATTAATAATGACTGGCAGATTTCTAGGTGCTCTGTAAGTGCTGGATTTATATACGTGAGGCTCACAGACTGGCAGGCCCAGGCAGTGGGTTGTAGAGTTCCTCCTAATATATAATATATACATAGTACCATCACGCAAGGTCATGATAGGATACCATTGTCTAGAGTAATCCAATGCCTGAGTTACACTCACCACACCAACTTCATTCATGTTTTCCTGCTCTTGAAGTTTTTACAGTGTCCTATAGATGTAGTTTCTTAGCACACTACTTGAGTCCATAACTTCAATTTTAGATGGAATTTCTAGGCAGGATATACTGCTTTAGGAAGTTTTAAAGAGATATAGGGAAACTTGTAATCATCTCCAAGTCAGAAAATCCATATTGAATTTAAATGAATAGCCAAAAATAAACATTTTTGGTTTATCCTTTCTTCTCTCATCTAGGATTGTATTTTCAAAGGTAGGATTAGTACTTACTAAATAAGTCTTTCATACCCTGGCTGGTGTAGCTCAGTGGATTGAGCGCGGGCTGGGAACCAGAGGGTCTCGGTTCGATTCCCAGTCAGGGCACATGCCTGGGTTGCGGGCCGGGTCCCTAGTGAGGACCATGTGAGAGGCAACCATACATTGCTGTTTCTCTCCCTCTCTGTCTCCCTCCCTTCCCCTCTCTCTAAAAAAATAAAAATAAATAAAAAAAAAATCTTAAAAATAAATAAGTCTTTCATCAACTACGTCAGAAACCAAAAATAACAAATTTATAATAAACACATTTGTTCAATGACATTTCTCTCATTAAATAGATGGGAATACTTTTAAAGGATGCTGCTGCTAACTTGACAAATTTGTCATTGAGCTTGTTAAGAATCTCTTTTCCAGTGCTTTAATTGACAAGTAATTAATTTAGCTTTTGGTTATTTTCATTTTAAAGGAGTATTGTTTTGGGATTTGGGTGTATTTATTCTAATGAAATTTGTCCAGATATTAATAATGAAAAAAGATAATTAATAGACTTTGGTTTATTTACTGATAAGCTTCTATTGACTTTTTTCATTTAAATTCTCAGGTGTTAGGATGTGCTATCTAGAGCCTTTGGGAGTTCTAAATTATTTTATATTTATTTACAAAAAATAACTGCAGTTGCCTCATTTCTAATTTTGCATCATGAGATTATTCTTTGCAGTAGAAATTGTAATTCTGACTGCATTTTCAGCATCCTATCAGTTTTCTTGAGATTTAATTTTAGAGTAAGTTAACATTAGTTTTAAGTTGTTTAGAAAGAAGTTTGATACCGGGGTAGGAGCTTGAAAGGCACCAGTGGCATACTGGGAAAAACTGAAGTGCCTGGCATCAATGGACATTGAGGGAGAGCTTTTTCCCAGACAGAAAGGCAGGCAGAGGCCATTGTCCCTTTTCTGAGCCCTCCCTCCACAAATCCAGAGTTGGTAGGCGGGTACCATATCTGAGACTCCATCTACCTGGCTAACAGTGTTTGCTCTGCCCTTGAGATCCTCTGAGACTCTCCCACCCAACTTATGGGGCCACTCAAACTGTTATGATGACTTTTCAATATGAATGGCTGTCCCAGGCTCTTGCTTCACAACTTCCTAAATCCTGTCAAACAAGCAACAGCTGATCTCAGTGAGCCCCCAGTTCTCCAGCCCCCGTACCTCTTGCTAAGTGGCCCAGGTCCCGCATTTGCAGCAGCCAGCCTAGATTCACAGCTCGGCTTTGCTTGGGAATCTCCAAGTCCAACACAAGTAGCATCCATCTCAGGCTGCTTTATAGCTCTTCTGGGTGGCCCTGGCCAGAACACAGATGGGAGCTGGTCTTGGCCTGCACCACCCAGGAAACTGCAGAGCCTGCACACTCAGTGGACAGCTATAGACTATGTCAAAACATAACACCCTGCCCTTGCACAGCTGATCCTCCACGGAGAGCAGAGATTGGTGGTCAGTGGTCACAGCCAATCCTTGCAGCTGACTAGCCTGGGTAAATTGTACCCATTGACCTGCTGCTAACAGCAATCAAGGCTCAACTACAAGAGGAGGGTGTACTCAGCCTACACGAAGGGCGCACCTTGAGTATCCAGCTGGGGTGAGAGGGGAGCCTGTGCCACTGGACCCTACAAGACACCTACTACATTAGGCCACACTACCAAGACAGGGAGTCATAGCAGCTCTACATAATACATGAAAACAAACACTGGGAGGCTGCCAAAATGAGACAAACATGTCCCAAATGAAAGAACAGATCAAATTCCAGAAAAATAGCTAAACACAATGGAGATAAGCAATCTACCAGATGCAGAGTTCAAAACACTGGTGATAAGGATTCTCAAGGAACTTAGGATGTCAACAGCATAAAAAAAGAATCAGTCAGAACTGAAGGGTACACTGATTGAAATAAAGAACAATTTACAGGGAAACCACAGTAGAGTGGAGGAAGCCTAGAATCAAATCAATGATTTGGAACATAAGGAAGCAAAAAAACAACTAATCTGAACAACAAGAAGAAAAAAGGACTCCAAAAAATCGAGAATAGTGTAAGCTACCTCTGGGACAGCTTCATATGGGTGCCGAAAGGAGAAGAGAAAGAGCAAGAAATTGGAATCTGTTTGAAAAAATAATGGAAGGAAACTTCCTTGATTTGGTGAAGGAAATAGACACACAAATCCAGGAAGCATAGAGAGTCCCACACTAGATGGATGCAAAGAGGCCCACTCGAAGACACATCATAATTAAAATGCCAAAGGCTAAAGATAAAGAGAATCTTAAAAGCAGCTAGAGAAAAGCAGCTAGTTACCTACAGGGGAGTTTCCATTAGAAACTTTGCCGACTAGAAGGGATTGGCAAGAAATAATCCCAAGTCATGAAAAGCAGGGACTTATAGCCAAGATTGCTGTACCCAGCAAAGCTATATTTGGAATTGAAGGGCAGGTAAAGAGCTTCCCAGACAAGAAAGAAGAAGAAAACCCAAAAAAAACCCCACCAAAAAACAAACAAAACCTAAAGTGTCATTATTACCAAACCATTATTATATGAAATATTAAAGGGACTTATTTAAGAAAAGGAAGAAGATCAAAAGTATGAACAATAAGATGGCAATAAATACATGTCTGTCAACAATTGAATCTAAAAAACAAACTAAGCAAACAAGAACAGAGACAGAATCATGGATACGGAGAGCGTTCTGATGGTTGGGTAGGTTTGGAGGAATGAGTGAAGAGGTGAGGCAGTTAAGTACAAATAGGTAGTTACAGAATATCCATGGGGATGTAAAGTACAGTATTGGAAATGGAGTAACCAAAGGACTTATACACATGACCTATGGACATGAAGTATGATATGGGAATCGCTTGAGGGAGTTGGGGGTCCTTGGTGGATGGTGGCAAAGGGGAAAAAATTCAGACAATTTTAATAGCATAATCAATAAAATATAAGTTAAAAAAGAAAGAAGGTAGATAATTTAATAATCTAAATAGTGATTTGTAACTATGGGAAGGAGACAAAATGTTGTGAAGATAGCTTGTAATCTAGCTTTTTCTGTGTTAGGAATTATTGATTAGACTAGCTGTTTGCATTCATTTTTTTAAAAGATTTTATTTATTTATTTTTAGACAGAGGGGAAGGGAGGGAGAAAGAGAGGGAGAGAAACATCGATGTGTGGTTGCCTCTCGTGCACCCCCTACTGGGGATCTGGCCTGCAACCCAGGCATGTGCCCTGATTGGGAATCCAACTGGTGACCCTTTGGTTTGTAGGCTGACGCTCAATCCACTGAGCCACACCAGCGAGGGCCTATTCATTTTTAATAGTATGTAGATGTCTGGAAATAACAGTAGATCTTTATGCAAGGTTTTAGAGGGGCATTATTTTATGATTAAATTCTGCATTCATTTGTAGAAGGCCTTGTGATGTTAAAACTTCACCTTCGTGGAACTGAGAATTGTGTAAATTGACAGTGATGTCATGGTCCTTAGACCCGTATACTTTGAGGTTATGTAGTCTAACATGTTTTTTCACGTGAGGGAACTAAGGAGAGCAACATTAAATGACTTGTTCAGTGTCACATAGCTAGTGAATGGCAGAATGGGGCTGAAAGCCTCAGTTTTTTACTCTCATTCCAGGTCTTTTCCCACCACTTCTTTCTTAATGGTAACAGAAATAGGAAAGATGTGTATGTAGATACATACACACTTGGTTACATTTTTAAGTATTCTTAATCACTTTGGGATTTCTGGTTATGTTTTATTATTTTCTTTTTTTCTCGTAAACCCTGTTAATTTCATGCATACTGAAGTTATAGTTAATCATTAGATACAACATAGGAAATGCAAAGGAAATGCAATATCCCAAATTGGGAGAGATTAAGCCAAGGAAATTTCTAAATAGTGTAATACTATATTGTCCTTAAGAAAGTTCAACATTAATGCTCCTGATGTCAAGTAATGACAGTACCTTAAAAATATACTTCTCTATGTGAACCTTGCATTTCACCTTCAGCATCTCAAAGTCAGAGAAAACCAATAAGCTGTTAGTGGATATTCTTGACACCTGGATCATATTTATTCTTTGGGAATACATTGTTAGAGAGATGGGGAAACAGTGTTTCTAAATCTCTTTTCTGGAAACCTATGCTTCATAGTCTAACTCATAATAAATCACTTGCTTGATCTGTGAAACTGCTTTTAGTTTTTCAAAGTGGATGGTTTGATAAAGATATGTTTCAGTAATAATTATGAACTCAAAAAAGTCCTTCTTTTGTTTTTTGTAGATCGTGTAAGTATTTGTGCTATTGAGGGAAAAATATACCTACAGATTGTGAGCTCTATCAGAACAAGGATTTAATCCATTTTTGTTTCTGGTACATAGAAGAGTGAATGATATATAGGTATTACGCACATATTGCCCAGAGAATAAATAAATGAATACATTAGTTAAATCTTACTGATTTGGTAACCTTAAGGTTTTTATTAATGGTGATGTTTTGAAGTCACTTTGTTGTAAAATGAATAGTTTTATAAAATTACATTGTCAATCATAATTCACTGATTTGCTGAATTGGTTGGGTGTCATTCTGCAAAGTGAAAGGTTGGTGGTTCGATTCCCGGTCAGGGCACATGCCTGGTTTTTCTCTCACATCAATGTTTCTCTCTCTCTTTTTCCCTCCCTGCCATTCTCTACCTAAAAAAATAAATAAACAAACAAATCATAATACAAATACTGTTTCCTCTATGCAGCATTGCACTTTTAGTAATTTTCACTTTCTGTCCTCCAGTCCGGGAAGAGAACTGATTGCTCCTGTTAGATTCTGTGCTTCTTAAGAATAGATAATGCCCTGGCTGGTGTAGCTCAGTGGATTGAGCGCGGGCTGGGAACCAGACAGTCCCGGTTCGATTCCCAGTCAGGGAACATGCCTGGGTTGCGGGCCAGGTCCCCATGAGGGCCATCTGAGAGGCAACCATACATTGCTGTTTCTCTCCCTCTCTTCCCCTCTCTCTAAAAATAAATAAATAAAAATAAAATATTTAAAAAAAAAAAAAAGAATAGATAATGCCTGATTCATCTTTGTATCTTACCTAATAATTTCTTATGTATAATAAATATGAAAAACAAAATAAAGTTATGATATTTAATTGATATGTGCTAATTGTAAAACTACTCTACAATTTAGTGTAACTGAATTAATTTAATGATAAAATAAGCACCTGTTTGAAAACCTACTGGTTATAGTTCTTGATTATACAGAAGTGAACAGAAACCCACAGTCCATGCCCTCATTTGGCTTAAAGTCTGACAAGGGGTAGCGACATTAAAAAAAATGATGATGAAATCATTGTCCTGTGGGAGCACAAATAGGGCTCTGAGCTAGATTAGGTATCAGGAAAGGCCCTCAGGAAGTCCTTTTAAAGAAGAGACCTGAAAGATGATAGAAAGTACGCAGAGGAAGGAACAGGAAGGGGAGGAAGGGGGAACAGCAAGTGAGAGAGAAGCCCGATGACTTGATGGGAGATCTGACAGTTTAGTGTTCAGTGGAGAATGGACAAGAGCAAGAAATAAGGCTGGAAAGATAAGCAGTGGCCAAAATATGGAGGGTTTGTGAATTGGGCTAAATATTTTATCGTAAGGGCGAACTCTTATAAACTAGTTAATGACATGATGAAATTTTTGTATTTGAAAGGTCATTTTGGCATTTTAGTGACTTTGGACTTGGAATTATTGGGATATATTGAAATCTAAAGATCCAAAAGATTAGTAAGGCCTTCCTCTCTTGAATGGGGGAAGCATAAGTAGACGGCCTTGGCAGATTACTTCGCCTCTCTTGGCCTCAGTTGCCGCATAATGTGATACAATATTGGGCTGGCCGAAAAGTTTGTTTGGTTTTTCTATAAGCTGGCTCTAGTAGCGCTTAGCTGTTTTTAACTTTATTCCAAACAATTTTATTAGATTGTATTGTGACAGCTGTGCATTTAAAAGAAAACTTATCAAAATTGGTGAATTTTTGTGTAGGCATATTGAAGATGCAAGAAAATATGCAACATTTTCAGCATATTGTGCTTTATTATTTCAAGAAAGGTAAAAATGCAACTAAAACACAAAAAACGGTTTGTGCAGTTTATGGAGAAGGTGCTGTGACTGATCAAAGGTGTGAAAAGTAGTTTACCAAGTTTTGTGCTGGAGATGTCTCACTGGATGGTGCTCCACGGTCGGGGGGACCAGTTGAAGCTGGCGGCAATCACATCGAGACGTTAATTGAGAACAGTCATCTTCATACCAGGTTGAGTGTGTGGGAGAGAGCCGACACACTCAAAATACCCAAATCAGTAGTTATTGGTGAAAATGAAAAATGTGTTTTATTTTATGGAAAAAAACTAAACTTTTTGGGCAACCCAATGTTTTTTTTTTTTTAGAGTTGTTTTGAGGATCAAATTACTTTAAAGGCATAAAGTACAGTTACTGGCACACCATATTAACAAGTTCACAAATAAATATTAACTTATAATCTTCTTGGGTTGTCACTATGGCTTTATTTTGCACAGAATCTCAATTATAGAGTTTTTTTCAAAAATGTGTACCTGTGGTATAATACTGGACAATGGGCCCTAACATCTATAAGTCTAAACAGGTTCTCAGATGATTCTGACGTTCACCAAAGACTGGGAGGTGTAGATGCAATTCTAGTGTGCAGGCAGAGACTCTCCTATTCCTGGCCTTCGGGCTTATGGTCTCCAGGTGTTGAATCATTTTCTCCAGTGGACGAAGAACGGTTTGGCATGGGTCTAGGTAGGTCATGGTATAATAGGAGAATGATCAAAAGAAGTTAAACTTGATGATAACATAGTTTGTGATAACATAGTTATGATAGGTCATGAACTATTAGTTCATATTTGACACCTGCTTGATACTCTTTAACTCAGTGGCTGGCTTCTGTGTTACAATTTTTGCAGGTCAGAAGTTTCGTGCGTCCAAATAATGGCACCATTCCTATGGTATCTATATTGTGAACCATCCCAGTTACAGGAATATGCTAAACTCAGACTAGCCCTGCTAAAAGTCTTACTTCAACCCTGGGCTCCTTGTGACAGAGAACAGCCATCAGTATTGGAACAACAGATACTTCAGCTGTGTTGCGACATGGTTCCATGTTTACAGGTAAGGCCTTTCATCCTCCTTCCTTCATGTAGCATCAGCAAGTGTTAGTTGTGCTTGTTATACAGTTAATAGAACCTATGTGCTTGTTATACAGTTAATAGAACCTATGTGGCCTGGCCAACTGAGACATAATCCTGGCTCTAGAAATGCTCCCAGGCTTTTAGAAGTGATGAAGGAAGTGAATCTAGATTTAACATTTATATATATAAAATGTCAACTAAATTCACAGTTACATAAATCAGCATAGTCCCTTTTAGGATTAGTAGGAATGAAAACTTTTCTTTGTTTAAGAGAGGCTTCTCAGGGAAAAGAAATCTTGAGTTGAATTTCTCCTTGTGCAAGACACTGAATTATAAGGACAAAAAAGAGACCTCTTTGTGCAAATTAGAAAAAAGTGTATCTCAAGGCAGATGCAGTTCTGGACACAGGGCTTGACCAGAGCAGCGCTGGCTGAATTTCAGTTTTCCCATGTCCCCTTGCAACATGTGTGGTGACCCTGGTGGATCCTGCTTTTGAGAAGCCCATGGTGTAGTAAGAGAGTTAAAGCAAGTATATAAAGTCTCATAGTTTAAAAGTAGTTGGATGAAAGATGTTTAACAGAGGTATGGATAAAATGCCTAGTAAATTCTGGGGAGAGATAAATATGAGCTAATGTCTCTGTAACTGCAGATTAAAAAAAGACAAAGAAACCTCCAGTTGGCAGTGTGTTGTGATTTCAGCGAGGAGATTCATTTATCAGGCCATCCCGTCCCATCATTGAGGTTTGACCTTTGCCTAGAATCTAAGCCCCATGCTGCTTAGCTAATGGAGAGAATCTGTGAATATTTTTCAAAGGGATCACTTGAGGTCACAGATGACCTGTTTTAAGTTAGTGTTAGTAAGGAATGGCTACAGTGAACCTTTCCTTTGTGACTCATAAATTGGCTTTCCTGTAATCAAGGCATAGAAAAGTTAATTAAAATGAATTCTCCTGTGGCTTTTCCAGAGCTTTTGTTTTGTGTGGGCAGTAAAGCGATGTATAGGCAGAACATCTTATACGAGGGTACACTTTTTCATACCACCGTGTTCTCTGCTCTTGGATGGATGTTTGTCTTCATCTTTGAGAATCTGTATTGACAAGCCTAAACACTTCTGTAAGTGAGCTCTGGAGTGTTTCTGGGAATCTGTGGCTTGTTGATATAGTTGAGCTAGGTGAAGGAAAAAAAGGGGGATACATCATTTGAAACAAATGAAACTAGCAACATAAACACATTTAATCACTTAACATGTCGGCTTTATGAGAATGAAGAATCTGAGTGTTGGGAAGGATCTTAGCAGCAGCGTAATCCATTTTCCCACTGATTACAGGTATTTCTTATACTCTTTAAAACACAACCATCCCGTGAGAACTGAAATATTTTAGCGATAGGAAGTATGCTATTTTGCAAGGCAGCTATTTCTTTCTTCTTTTTTTTAAAGCAAGTACTTCTAATTGACCTGCATTTTCCTAAGACTATTAGTCATCATTCTCAGAACAAAACAAGGTTTTTAAAAAGCCAATCAGCAACCTATTTTGAGTTTTCTCTCTGCCTTCCTTCTCTGCCTTTACATCCTTCCCTTCCTCCTTCCTTCCTTTCTTTGTCAATTTCTTTACTTCTCTACATGAAATGGTTTCTAGACTTTTCACTGTCTGTTGGCAGTAATTCTGAAGTTTATTGGTGCTCACATCGTGTTACTGTGAAATGTTCTTCCCAGAGCTGAATACACTATTGACCCATACTGAACCCTTGCAGAGAATCACAGTAATTAATTTTTTTTAAGAAAAAGCTATGCCACCCTATTGACCTATGATAAGATGGCAGTCAGTAGAACGCCTGTTTCCTTTTCGTTTAATGCCAATTGTCCTTCAACGTAAAATTTTTGGAATTATCTTTATTTGGACTTACTTGTCTTAAGCTTTACTGTTGACTTGGGTCCCGATTGTTCTTTCTTTGTAATTAGGACTCTTGTCATTACACGTGTTATTCATTGCACATGGTCTGTTTCTACATAAAGAGAGAACATTACTTCAAAACTGTCCCTGTTAAGAATTTTGGTAATGATAAAGATTATAGAGCCTTTTTAACGATAAGTTGCTGAGATTGCCTTTCAAACTTTTTTATGGAAAATTTGAAGTATGCACAAAATGTGAAATAAACATGAAGCTTTACTTCATTTTAAATCCCTTTTTTTCTTGATCGCCCTTTTGCCTCTCCCACTGTATATTTGCAAAAGAGCAAAATAATTACTGAACCTTCACACTTACTTTATACAACAGTATTTTCTGCTATTTCCTCTCACTTGATAATATCTTTTTTCTCTTGTCTGCTAGGAATTAATTTTTTCTTTGTGTAAAGAGAAAAACTTAGAGTCATCTGGGGTTATTATGGTGGCAACGACTGGTGAACGGTACCGCTGGTCAGCTGTAGGCTTTCCTCTTGTTGAATTTGACAGACACAGGCTCCTGCTTGAAGTCCATGGTTTGTTGTTTGTAATCTCTTGGAAATTCCAGTGTGTCTGCCAGAAGGACCGTATCCTTAATATCAACTCCAGAATTTTGATCAGAACAGCTGGATTTGAATTGAATTGAGATTTTTCAAGAGCACCCAAGTCTTTCCTACGTATTACCTGTTGAGAAGATACTCTACCATTTGAATATGCTCTCTCCTCACTCCTGCTGAGTGTGGAGATGATGCTCTCGGTTAAGGTTTTCTGAGAAAATATCTTGGCAGATGAAGGACTTAGTAGTGCATTAGACTAACATATTAACCCTTACTACCAGGTAATTATATTGCAATTGTAGAAAGGAGAGTTCATTTGGAGAACTCAAAACCAACTTAAATTTCCTTCAAAATGTTTACACTGTTATGTAATTTGTCTTAAGAAATATGTACTCAGAAAAGTTAGAAAAATTAGTGAAGACATGTGGTGCCAGACATCAGTAATAAAAACAAATTGTATTTTGTTTAGCGACAAAAGGAAAAAGCAGAGTTGTATAGTTTAACCCTATTTGAGTTCTGTACATTTTTGCATCTTCTTAAGGCTTTGTAGGTTAGAGAAAAATATTTTATTGTTAATGTTTCTTGTAGAGCTTTAAATTATTCTTTGGTTTGTACATTATTGTAATATCATATAATGACTTTTTTAAACAGATAAAAGATTTGATACAAACAACAGAAGTGATGCTGTTTATTGAGGAACTATATTTAAGCCTTTCACGTCATCCTGTTTTCTGGAAAATTCAGCTTACCCAACTGACCCTTCAGCTGCTGTGTGTCTGTGAAGTCAGCTTAAAGATAACTGGGGAATGCTCATCTTTAATTCACCTTTTGGCACGCAGTGTTGAACTTCTGAGGGAGGTAAGAATAGTAAGAAATTTTAATGTCAATTATCACTTAAGTGAGTCTGTTATAAAGAAGCTGGGTGGGTGTGCTCTTTATATCAAAGGTGTGTTGCTCTAATATGATTAGATCATAGTGCTAATGTACAACAACTAGAAATATTATTTATTATAAAAATGAGTCATTAAATACTCTTTAGAGCAGGGATGTCAAAATCATTTTCACCCGGGGCCACATCAGCCTTGTGGCTGCCTTCAAAGGGTCGAATGTAGTATTAGGACTGTGTAAATGTACCTATTCCTTAACTAGGGGCAAGGAGCTCTACATTCGGTCCTTTGAAGGCAACCACGAGGCTGATGTGGCCCCGGGTGAAAATGATTTTGACACCCTTGCTTTAGAACATCAGTTAAGGATATGCCACTCTGGCATTTTTTCATTTATTCATGTAGAACACAAGTAATTAATATTTATTATATGCCAAACCCTACAGAATACATAGATGAAAAGGTACATTGTGACCTCAAGGGACTTACAGACATGCAAACAAATAATTGTAAAACAATAAGGTAATGCTTTTATATACTTAAAGATCACACTTAAGGAAAGTAGGGCATGGGTTTAGATTTGAGAAGTCTGAGTAGGACTTTCCCTAGTACACACCAGAGGCTGGGAAGGCATTCCAGCTGCAGGAACAGCCTGTGCCCAAACACGGAGGCAGGAGAGGGCGGGTGGGCGGGCAGGCGTGGCCTGTTCAGGAAACAAAAAGGTGTTGAGTATTGTTGAAGGATTAAGGTATAGGAGATAAGACTTGAGTATGCATTTTATCTTCTAAGTAATAGGATGCAGAGGGGTGCCCTGATACTTTGTGTGTGGAAGGTCATTCTGAAGGTAGAGTGGAGGAGGGTTTAGAGCAGGGCAGCACACACAGGGTGGGAAGTGAGGAGGGATGCCTTAGACTGCCAGGGTTGCCATAGCAAAGTACCACAGACTGGGTAGCTTAAACAACAGAATTTTTTCCCTCACAGTTTTGGAGACTAGAAAGTTCAAGATCAGGATGTTGGCTGATTTGATTCCTAGCAAGGGCTGTCTTCTTGGCTTGTAGACAGATGCTGTCTTGCCATGTCCTCACAAGGTAGAGAGCAGGAGTGAGCTCTCTATTGTTTCTTCTTAAAGGGATACTAATCTGACTGGTAAAGTCCCCACTCTTATGGTCTCATTTAACTTTAATTGCTTCTTTACTCCGAACACTTACATATTTTGGCAGATAGGGCTTCAGTGAGTGAATTTGGCGTTGAAAGGATACAATTTAGTTTATAGCAAGGTGCTAATTAGGGAAATGAAAATGGGAAAAGAAAAATATAGGAGATGAAATCAATAGGCCTTGTGGTTGATTAGATGGTGGAGGGTCCTTGGTAGAGTTTGAGATTTCTACTTTGTACAACTGGATAGTGCTATTCACTTCGAGAAATGGTGGCTGATGTTAGAGGGAAAATAATAAATTTGGTTTGAGATATGCTTGGTTTAAGGTATGTATGCATCATGAATTATTGGCTGCAAGGTTTTAAAATTCTGGATGGAAGCTAAAGGTATAGATCTGTAGATATTTGCTTTGTGATAAGAGTCTTTACTATGGGACTGCATGACAAGGCTTGCGTTGCAGCTGCACAGGTGCTGTTGATGTTTGCAATATGCCGATAAAGAGGAGTCTGGGGAAAGTGTGGCTGGAGGATTGTGTGACAAACAGAAGAGACAGATGGCATGAAAATCAAGGGAAGCGATGTCTCAGAGGGGGATGGTCAGCAGTGGCGTGGAGAGAGGGTTTAAAGGAAGAGGTAGAAAGTCAGCACTCTCAGGTGCAGTGAGCAAAAGTTGGTTGTTCACGTCGGAGGAAGCTGGTTTAGTGGCGTGGTGGTGGCAGGAACCAAATGGGATTAAGAGAGTGAATGGCAGGTAAGGAAATGGAGGGATTTTCACGAAAGGAGGGAATTGATGAAGACTCAGATAATTCATTTGTCAATTTGTCAATCTTGTGGTTACAGTGATTCCACATATGCTGGGATTCTATAAATAATGCTATTTTATACTGTTATATAATGATATGTTTATGTTATAATATTGTATGTATTATCATATATATAACCATAATATGCATTAACAATATATAGTAGTATATCTGTCATATATTATAGAATACCTATTACATATTATATAAGTGTATAATAAAATCATATATCACATTCAGATATTTAATTACACCTATATTATATACCTATATAATTATATCATACATAGTTATACCTATTAGGTATATGATAAACAATATATAGAAAATATATAGAAAAATATAAACAGATATTTTATGGATAAATATTATATAAAATATATAGCTAAATTACTAGGAGTTGTGTGTTTTAACTATATCATATTTTTCTTTATGGTTGTAATAGGTTCATTTGAATAGCGGACATAATATCAATTATAATTTTGTAGAGTTACTATAAAATTACTATTATTCTCTGACCATTTTATTGTATAGCTGCCCCTCCCCCACATACACATTTAGTATATATTTATTAAGCAGCTTCTATGGCAAACACTTTGCTACAACAAATTAGGTGAAAACGAACAAGGATTGTGAAGCTTACCTTCCAGTGAAATGGTTCCAACAAGTGTGCATAAAAATCACTAGGCAGAGTTTATTAAAATGCAAATGCCTAGGGCTTACCTCTATAGATATTGAATTAGCAGGGCTGAGTGGGGCTTAAGCATCTGGATTTTTAAACTAGACCCTCAGGCGATTCCCCACTTTCCCCACCATGTATAAGGCAAACACCCTAGTTAGCATCACAGTTTGAACTTTTTCAGCCACCACAGAAGTTTCCCACAAGCTCCATCCTAATGTTACAGAACCCCACCTATGCTGTTCTGCAACACCAGTGGGGTTCAACTGCCCGCTGCGAAAAAGCGTGGCTGCCAAAAAGCGTGACTCCCAATGCAAAAGTTTGGTAAAAAAGGAAAGGGTTGTTTATTTAAAGGTTATACAGATTCAGAATAATGGTGAATTTCTTCCATTAAGTCCCACTCCCTTTAAAACATGCAGAAAACACATAATCCTGCCTCCCTTTGCCAAACCAGGCCAATTTCAGAATATACCAGTAAGAAGTACTATCTTTCAGAAAGAGCAGAAATCAGCAGCTCAGCATTCCTGGGCACCATTGAGCATTCCAGGCATCTCCCACTAATCTGTGTGTGGTGAGGCAGGTCGCCGTGACTCCCAGCTGCATCAGCTCTGCCTCAGTGTTCTCCATGCAGGTTTCCCAGCAGGTCTCTTTCGTACTCCACCTCGTAATCCAAAACTGCATGGCATGTCCTTACTCCAGACTGCGTGGACCTCCTTACACACAGACCTCATGGCCGAATCCCCGTTCCTCCTGGCTTCCTTCCTTATGGCTGCCCCTCACTACTGTCCTCATGGCTGATGGAGTGGCCCTTCTATACCCTTTCAAACCACATGGCTGCCACTTCATGGCTGCCTGCCCTCATTCTAAATGCTGACCCAGAGCTTCCTGTGTGACCTGATGTCCAGCACCTCCTACAATGAGCTGCTCTTGCCAGTTCCCTGAATCTTTTTACCTTCGTTTGGCTGCCATCTTTAGTCAGGGTGAGAGTACCCCATGACATAGGACATCCAGGTGAGCCACCTGCCCTGGCTATGTCATGAGTCAATGAATGCTCTTAGAGTCATGTTCACATTTCTCCCGGGGCGGCAGCATAACTATTAACTTGCCTTTTGTTATGAAAAATATCTTAACACCATATCATGTCCTTCCCCCATTCCCCACCATGGGCTGTGGGGAATATGATTTGCTCTTTTTGGGGCCCCCCAGCTCTGTACCGTGTTACATTAATCACAGCCTCCTCTGTCCCCTGACCACCCTGACTTCTATAGGAATACTCTTCTTACATGTTTAAAATAGTTTTAATACCTAAATGTGTGTGCCTACATATAGTATAGTTTTGGCATGTGTGATCTTTTAGGTGTATTTTACACTAACAGTGTTCCCTTCCATGCTCTCCCTCACTTTTCCTTGAAGTATAGAGGGTGAGGCAAAAGTAGGTTTACAGTTGTGAGCATGCAAAACAGTTTATTTTTTATTATTATTAATTATTGTATTATTTTCCATATGAATAACTGTAAACTTGCTTTTGCCTCTTTCTGTATGTATTCAAAACCCTAGCTTCTTTGACCCTGTTGCTCTGCCATTTTTAGCAAGGGCAAAAGTTCCCCAGCCACACACAGGCCTCAAGCGTCTCTTTGTCTGGCAGCATCTGGCCCCCTCAGCTCATGGTTGTTATTTTAATCTGCCCCCATGAGTGCTTCCTAACCAGCACTTTTGCAATTCCCTTCCTTCTGAGTGGGAGGTAGCTGGTCCTCACCTTGTATGGGGTACCCTGCCCGAATTGGGGTCTCTTGCCTGAGTTTCTGGCAATCTCTGGTCTGATGTATCCCATTACATTTCCACAAAGCTGAGGCTGATGCAGCAGGAGTTCATTTGCAAGTGTGATCACAGGAAGCAAGTGGGAGAGAGACAAGAAGAATGAAATATTGACCATGGGAGAGGCAATACAAATACAGCGGAACCATGGTTCTCAAACTTAATTCATTCTGGAAAACTGTTGGAGAAGTGGTTTGTTCAAAAACTGAATCTCCTTTATTTGTTGCCTGAGAGACATGCGACTGATCATACAGGTATTATTAGCATGAGAGGGCTATTGGGTGAAGAATCAAACAGTGAAGTTTTGTTGGATGACTGAGATTTTTTTCTGTGAACAACTTGGCCTAGAATTGAATTGTTCCAGAACTGAGACATTTGAGAACTGAGGTTTGACTGCATTATCGGGTTGGCCACTGCTACAAGCAACCAGTTGCTCCATCCCACAGAATATTCTGAGAAGTCGAATGTATGTCTCAGAATCTTCCTGAAGGAAGGGGAAGGTATTTGTCCTTGGGTCTCTCTTGCCCAGTTGTCAAGCTTTGGCCTATGGGGCTTTGACTTCCCTGTGCTTCTGCATCTCTTCCTGCTCTGGGGCAGGAAGCAAGAGTAACTACAGCAGTGGCTGTAGTGTTTGAAGTGGCACCTGGTATGTCCAATGCAGGCTTTTATTAAAAGATCTCATGAAATGGTATCATTTTTGGTGTCCATCAAAAATGAATCACATGTGATAGTGTCAACAATAAAAAAAAAAAGATCAGCCATTGTAGGATCTTTCACCTGCGTTAAGGAGCGAGGAAGGATCAACACTTAGCCTATTCCTGCTGTATACCCAAAACTTTTATATTACTTTTAGTCTATAATTAACCGAGTCATACCTGATAAAAATTTTAATACACACCCTGGCTGGTATAGCTCAGTGGATTGAGCACAGGCTGTGAACCAAAGGGTCACCAGTTCGATTCCCAGTCAGGGTACATGCCTGGATTGCGAGCCAGGTCCCCAGTGGGGACCACGTAGGAGGCAAGCACACACTGATGTTTCTCTCCCTTTCTTTCTCCCTCCCTTTCCGTCTTTCTAAAAATAAATAAATAAAACCTTTAAAAAATTTTAATACAGATATATAAAAAAATAAAGAGAAAAAATCAAACAAAAATCTTGTAACTTCTCAGAAGTGTAAGCAGTTTAAGATTAGTTAGTTTAATCCTCCACAATTACTTTTCCCTATTTTTGATGTCTTGAATCTCCAGCTATTTTCCTTTCACCTTCTATTCTGAACAGGCTAGTCTTGTTTATGCCTTCATACCTTCAAGTTCCATCCACTTAAAATGCTTCTAGGCCATTTAAGAACCCTGAAAAATAAATACCACTTACTGGTCAGAATGGTCAGAATGGCCATCATAGACAAATCAACAAACAAATGTTGGAGAGAAAAGGGAACCCTAGTGCACTGTTGGTGGGAATGCAGACTGGTGCAGCCACTGTGGAAAACAGTATGGAATTTCCTAAAAAAACTAAAATGGAACTGCCTTTTGACCCAACAATTCCACTGCTGGGATTATACCCTAAGAGCCCTGAAACACCAATCCAAAAGAACCTATGCACCTCAATGTTCATAGCAACACAATCTATAATAGCCAAGTTCTGGAAGCAGCCTAAGTGCCCATCGGCAAGTGAGTGGATCCAAAAACTGGTATATTTACACAATGGAATTCTACCCAGCAGAGAGAAATAAGGAGCTCCTATCCTCTGTGACACCATAGATGGAACTGGAGAGAATTACGCTAAGTGAAATAAGCCAGGTGGTGAGGGACAAATGCCATATGATCTCACCTTTAACTGGAACATAATTAACAAAAGAAAAAAAAAAACAAGCAAAATATAACCAGAGACACTGAAAGTTAGAACAATCTGACAATAGCCAGAGGGGAGGGGTGAGGGGACTGTGGAGAGAAGGGTTTTCAGGAACTACTATAAAGGACACGTGGACCAGAACCAAGGGGGAGGGTGGAAGCAAGGGAGGGAGGTAGGTTTGGCTGGGCTGGGGGGAGTGGTGGGGAGAAAATGCAGACAACTGTAATTGAACAACAATAAAGTAATTTATGAAAAGGAAAAAAAAAGCTACACCATGACCCTTTCAATGACAGCTTGAGTGAAAAAGCTTTCCAGTGATAGCATTAGTATACAGTAATACTTTTGTCTCTAATCCTCTTGGTAGCCAGTAAGTTTGACATTTAAATTCCTATGCTGGTTTTCTTTTTGTTTTCTTATGTACATGCAGAATTTGAAATGAAATTGAGGAAAAGATAATGGGAAAGAATAGTGTGATGGTGTATACTGTAAGTGTATTTATTTCAAAATGCGTTTATTGTCCTCAAATAGTGAACAGTTGCTTCATGGTTGTCGACTGTATTTTAAAATAATGGCTATATGTAAGATGCAAAAACACAAATTAGAATATATTTTAGTCAAGAATATTCACAAATTAATTTTTTTAGTTGGGTTTTTGAAGTTCATAAACAAACACTTTAGAAGATTTTGTAATTTGATTAATTTCACCTTTTTAAAAAAGATTTTATTTATTTTTAGAAAGAGGGGAGAGAGAAACATCAATGTAGGGTTGCCTTTTATGCGCCCCCTACTGGGACCTGGCCTGCAACCCAGGCATGTACCCTAACTAGGAATCAAACCGGTGACCCTTTGGTTTGCAGCCTGTGCTCAATCCACTGAGCCACACCAGCTAGGGTTAATTTCACCTTTTAAAATGTATAACCCAGATTTATAGATATGTATTTATTGATTTGTGCCAGAGTTGATAGCATCTTCAAGATTATAACTTCTGAATGGCTCAGACTGTTTTCTCTCAAGTTTTTCTTTACGTGGCCCTACCTCACTTCCTTTTTTTCTTTTTGCCTATCCTTATTATTTATAGGTATTTCTCTTCTGCAGGCACTTCTGTAAAATTTCAGAATGAAGTAATTTTAGCAATGTGGTGGACCTTTCATCTTTAGTTCCATAATACATTAACCTTCTCTATATTTAGAATCCGCAAATAACATCTAATGTCATTTGCATCTTATTTATTGGAACTTAATGTGTGTATTTTTCTCTTTTTCATTTTGTTCAAAAACTTGGTGAAATTAATAATTTTAACTTTCTATGGTTATTGCTTTGCTGCATTTAAATATGCTTAATAAATTACTGTAATTTATAAATAATCTCTGCCTCCCTGGGTACTAATGTTTCTTTTATTATAATATGATTTATTAAAATTTGCTTAGTGTAATTCATTATGCAAATTATGTAGATGAATCATGTCTTATTAGGTAAGTAGACAATTGAGCTACTTTTCAGAAATGAAATATACTTATATTAAGGATTTCAGGTAGTTTTCAGTGACTTGCAAAGATTCTGTTTTCAAAACTTGCAGATCTATTGTGTTAAGGTATTATTCCTCTAAATTTGTTTTTAGCCTGTTGCTTTTTGTTCAGATATGATAGGGTTTGGAATTTATGTGTGACTTCTCAGGCATTCACCAGTTCTTCCTTTAGTAAAGCAGGCTTACTGTAGGTATTTTGTATAGTCATCCCTTGGTATCCTTGGAGGATTGGTTCCAGGACCCCTGTGGATATCAACCTTAGTGACGCTCAAGTTTCTAACATAAAATAACATAGTTTTTGCATATAGTCTACGCACATCCTCTTGTATACCTTAAATCATCTCTAGACTACTTATAATACCTAATACAATGTAAATGCTATGTCAATAGTTGTTATAGTGTATTGTTTAGGGAATAATAGAGAATAATGACAAGAAATAAAAAGGCTGTGCCTGTTTGGTACAGATTCAACCATCGTAGGTCTTAAGTACATAGTAAATGTCAACAACAATGTAACATTTTTTTGCAAGATATTTTTGATTTGTGGTTGGTTGAATCTGTGAATATGGAGCCCATAGGTCTGGAGGGACAATTGTAATAGGTTTATAATCTTTCATGTTGAATATACTCTTTCTGGATACATGTTATAAAGCCATGGCTCTGGAACTCTTAACAGCTCTTTTTGTTTTCTTCTTTAGGATTTTCCTGTTGAACCGGTCATAATTGGAATAGCTTTACTGCTTCTACAGACTCCAGCAAGTCAGCAGAAGCCCATCTTAAGTCTCGGTAAATAAACATATACTCACTAGAGTAAAAAGTAAATGTAACATGAGTGTTGGCAGTAGTCATTTGAACTATATATATCCTATTATGCTATAAAATCCCATATATTTTGAGTTTCTGTTCTGGAATTTTTTTAGTTAATCATTATCAACTAGAATCTTCCTGTTCTTGTCCAACAAGGTTCCATCTGTCAGAACCTATTAAGTATTTTGGCTGTTTGTTACGACATTTTAATCTAAATCATATAGCAATGACATTGATAAATATATTGAAGGGCATATCAGCTATTAACAGTTGTTCAGCATACTCAGAGTCAATAGCATAAAACCCTTAAAACAAAAGAAACGCCCTCCCTTCCCTTCTCTCTAAAATAAATAAATAAAATCTTAAAAAAAAATACCCTGGCTGGTGTAGCTCAGTGAATTGAGCACGGGCTGGGAACCAGAGGGTCCGGGTTCGATTCCCTGTCAGGGCACATGCCTGGGTTGTGGGCTGGGTCCCCAGTGTGGGCCATGTGAGAGGCAACCATACATTGCTGTTTCTCTCTCTCTGTCTCCCTCCCTTCCCCTCTCTCTAAAATAAATAAATAAAATCTTAAAAAAAAAAAGGAATGCTTAGCAATTGTATTTGTTTTTAAAAAGTATGTACATTTACCATTCAAAAGTCTTGCCACATTGGACAAGATTTAATTTATGGTTATTGTATTAACTTAGCTAGAACAAATGAAAGATAGCTTCTTCTGACTGTCCAGTGTGATTTGGAGAAAAGTGAGGGCTGAAGGCAGGCAAAAATGTTCTATTTAAGAATAACGTAGTAAATAATCAAGGTGCTGGGTCTGGCAGATTAGCAAATAAGTCACACTTTTGAATGCAGCTTTTAAATTAAAGTTGGCTGGCTTTATTTGGTCCGGTATAATCCATGTGGTATTGGAAACTGTCTAAATTATGTTGTGTAGAAGCCCTGACAGGGTGGCTCAGTTGGTGAGGTTAGAGTTTTATCTTTTACCCTAAGGTTGCGGGTTCAATCTTCTGTCAGGGCACATATAAGAAGCAACCAATGAACGCATAAATAAGTGGATCAACAAATTGATCTCTCTCTTTAAATTCAATAAATTAAAACAAATTTAAATTATGTTGTACAGTGGTATGATACATTGATACATTCCCACCCTCGTTTTAAAAGTGTGCTTGAGGTAATTGCCGATTATGTAGTTTATTATTCTGGGCATTTTAATTCATTATGATTTTGAGGGTGAATTGCTCTTGCACTTACAGTCTATGCTGGAAATGGCTTTTGCATGTGGAGGAGGACTCGTGACTCTTCGGATTTGATTGGTTTCTACCCTTCTTTTGCCTGTTGGACTTAACGCTCGTTTGTGCCTTCCTCACTCATCCTTTGTTTTTCTTATAACAGCGCACACGCCGTCCTCCCATATGTATAGTTTCCTAGTGCTGCTGCTTCTGACAGCCATGGGGTTTTAAACCGCTTTATTGAGATATTATTTATTTACCATCCATTTTACCATTTTAATTGTAGAATAAAGTATCCTTTTACTAAATTTACAGAATTACACCACCAGAACCACGATTTAGTTTTCGAACATTTCCATCACCCTCCCCCTTTGCAAATGTTTGTGCCCACTTGCAGTGAATCCTCAGTCCCACCCTTGACCCCAGACAAGCACTAATGTGCCTTCTGTCTCTATAAATTTGCTTTTTGTGGATATTTCATACAAATGGATTTTCTTTTTTGACAAGAGAAATTTCAAAGCTGTAGGGAAACCACATTTTTAATTCTAAAGCTACACTCTTGTTGTATCTCATGTGCAACAGGATGCTATAGGCTCAAACACTCCAACACTTTGATTTGCTGGGTATCAGAGTTTTTGTTTTGTAAACCGGTGTCTCTGATTGGAAGGTAATTTAGTTAGATTGAATAAATCATATTGAAATTTACTGAGCCAGCATGTCTTGTTGAAAAGTAAGGAAGAACTATTGTTTACTGTACTAGGGACAAGTATTCAAAGAAATACAATAACCAAGAGTATATTGATTAGTTCAAATTTGAAAAATGTACTGCATTAACAGTATTCTGCTTCTTAATTATTAACCCCAGCCTTGATTGTAAATAGCAATTTATAAAAATGCCTGGAAGATTTATAATATAGAATATATAAATATTGGTATTATATGCATTTCCTACTTTGTTAAAGATAATGAATTTTCATGGTGTCTCAGAGACAATTATATATTAAAACTAATATTTAGGGAAAATGTAAATTAATAGTGTTTCTCTAAATATGAAGTACTTCATACTATATTTGTACTTCATACCATATTCAGGTTTGACTTCCAGGTGACTTAATAACAAATACTGGCAACTCACTGACATGATTTAAGGCTTGTAGAATTTTTTGTTTTTGTTGTAGTGGGGATATCAGTTCATTGCTTTGGTAATTTCTTATAGCTTGGAAGTCTATGAATAACATCACTCAGTAAATCAGGGTTCATTCAATAACCATGAAAAAAGTTCATTTATGTCTTAACTCATTCTGTTATTAGTCTAGGGGAGACCATACATTTAACTAAGTCACCGTACATTTGCTCTTATGGTTCTGAGGTGGAAGTTGAGTTTCCATGTTAAAAAAAACCATTTGTAAAACTGGGTTTGACTGTTATGCTGTTCATGAACTTTGAGACTTTCCTGATCTGCTTCTTAGTAATTAAAATGGAAAGATAACCCTGCTTCAGCTTGTTTATGTACTAATCTATTCATACAAATCTCAGCTGCGCTGGTAAGGGAAGCACATACATCCGTCTCGCTGTCCACTGACAGGAACTCTGGTCTCTTAGCTCTGTTTGTTGAAGGCGGGGGGAAGGTCTGACAGAACAAGGATGAAAGTTGAACTGTATTTTAAAGAAATTTGTGTTGACCAAAAAAATAATTGATTTGTATATGATATTTATTTTTTCTAAGAATATCAGGTTTTCAGTTATATACAGAAACAAATTGTTTTAGATACTAGTTAATTTTTATGTTCCTTTTATTTCTAAAAAGATAAGATATAGTATCTTATTTATATGGCTGACCCAGTTGTAAAGGGCTAAGAAAACTTCTTGCATATCACCCTTTAATAAAATAGCATTTTGTTTAGCTGTGGTACTAATTTTTAAAAACATGAATTCTTGTTTTGATAAATAGCTTTGAAGCTCCTCTCTTCTGCTGAGGGTCAGAAAATTCCAAAGTCGTCCTTGCTGCTAGTGATGCCAGTTCTGCAGATACTGTCTTCTACTGCTTTGGAAGCCTGCGTATCCACGGGTGAAGACAGTCCCTCGAGGCAGGAGTTGGCTCTAAAACTTCTGGAAATGGTACAGCAGGAGTGCTATAGAGACGGCCACCGAAAGGTAATGCCGTCCATCCTTGGTTTCCTTAAACAAAGGTAAACTGGTAATGTGGGATTTATGTGTCTCTGCAGGTGACTGCACCTTCTGATGAAGTATGTGTTTGGGTTTAAACTCTGTCTTTGTGAACTTTACTGTATTGTCAGGCAGGCAGTTTTGTCGATGTTAGTATATTTTTCTGGATAGTGAGAGGGAAGGATAATCCTGATGTGAAATAAGTTTTGGAAATGCTGTATAATTTTATCTTCACTGGGGACATGCTTTATTGATATTTTAGAGCGAGAGGAGAGCAGGAAGAGAGAGGGGGAGAGAAATATTGATAGGTTACCTCTTGCATGCATCCCGACCAGGGACTGAACCCTCGGTGTAGGCCTGTGCCCTAACCGGAAATCAATCCTGTGAGCTTTCAGTTTACAGGACAATGCTCCAACCAATTGAGCCACACTGGCCAGGGTAGAAATGCTGTAAAATCTTTTTTTCTCTTTGAATTTCCAGTGTACATTAGTAATTAAAGGTCCTGAGTAATCCTGCAGAAAAGGAACTAGTTCTATTTAACCCATTGCTTCTCCCACTTGTTTGAGCATGGACCCCTTTTTTTTCTAGTCATACTGTTTAATAAGGGCAGCATATTGCTGGATCTGGGACAGTCCAAGGTGGGAAATCTCCTCCCTGACATTCTGGGATTTGTAAAAACTAAGACTTTGTTTTTGAATACGGTACGTTGGGCCACATTCCCTAACACACTGGTTGTTGGTGTCTCCTGTGTGTGCCCCAGCTCTGCTGCCTTCCATTGGAAGATGGCAGGCCGATCACACTCCTTTCCTCTTCCTGCCTGCTAGGCCTACTCATTCCGCCTTGTCAGTCTCACGCTTCCTGTTCCTTTTACATTATTGTGTTGTGAGTGTCTGGATAATGGTTGGGTTCTAGGCCTGTAGCCGTCAGACCTTCTCTCTTTTGCTATTTCAGTTTGTCTTCAGTGAAACTTATTACTTCCCAACCATTACTTTTATGGGGATTGAATGAGGGTACAATAAGATAAAACTAGTGAAGCATCTTAAGTGTCCATGGAGAGAGGAATTACACAAATGCAAGCTGGGGCCATAGTTGGTCCATCTGCAAAAGCAGATACCTCCAGCATTGGTAAATGTCCTAGCAGCAAAAATCCGGGCAGTGTTATTCTTTGTTAGGACATGCAGCAGGAACTAGCCTGTAGGCAAATTGAATACAACCTATAGCTTCCTAAATTCTTATTGTTTGATGGAATCTTTAAAACTTGAAATATGTAATTGATTTGTATTAAGAGAAGGAAGTTCTTGCATCTGCCCTAATGGGAGTACAAAATGTGGCCCAAATTTTCTAGTAGCTTTTTACGTTCTCTTTTGACTTGCCCATGCAGAACAATGATTGGATTCTGAATGGGGCTGGAAGCAGGGCAGGATGTACTATGTTTAAGAGTTCTGTTCCTTTAAATCATAAGTGATATTTACTGAGGATCACCCTAACTCTAATACTAAAGTACTCAGCTTACTATTTGCTCAGGTGTGTGAATCTTATTTATCAACACTAATAGTGAGGCTTTCTCTTGCAGCTGGGTGAGACAGAGGAGGGAGAAATACTATTAGAGCTGTAAACACCTCCTGATGATAGTGTGATGCTTTGAGGCTTTGAGCAGATATATGATCACCCTTTTAAAAAATTTAAGCCACAGTTTACTTTCGGCTTTTCTTCTGCACCTGTCCTGGACTCTATATTCCAAACATACCTATAAATTTAACATGCTCCAAACTCTCCAAGTTTTTTCCAGAGCCTTTACCTGATCTACTCATCCTTTAAGAGCCATCTGAAAGTTCTCAGCCTCCTTGAGGCAGAATTAATTACTCTTCTTCGCGTCCGTGGCACTTTACTCAGTAGTGTTTTGTTTAGTTAGGGGGTGACATAGTTGTACCTCCAGCTGTGCTGTGAGCTCACTGAGGGAAAGAATCTTGGCCCTTCTCATGCTTTGCCTTTATTTTCCAAGCATGCTAATATTTAAATTGCAACAATTGTTGAAGTTTTTGTATTTTTTTCCACCCAAAGTATTTCTGCTTTATCTTTTTTAGCTGACCATAGATGAGAGAATCAAAAATATTTTAGCCAGTTGTTAAATTAAATACTTTGCTATTTTCTACATATTTACAGAAATAGGTAGCATCCTAGCTGATCTTGGCATCCTTTATATCTGACCCGTTGTTTAGCACATGGTAGACATTCAGTAAATTTCTGTTCAGTGAGGAGTGTGTGCTTCTGGTAAGATCATTTTACCATCTTGATTTATTATGGACAGACCATTGTTGTTTTGTTTTTATTGGTTCACTATAGATTGGTGACTCCGACTTAGAGTGTTGGATTTGGGACTAGAGCAGTTCTTCAGAAGCTGAGTTCTTCTGGTGAACGAAAGCAGGGGTGCACGCCCTGTGCCATGCAGTTCTGTATGGCCTGTGCTGTGTCTGCAGTGATGATAACCATGAAATAAAACACATTATAGTTTCTTTCTACGTTTAAGAATTTAAAAAATGTAATATATCAAACTAGGCATCCATCTCTTTAAAATAAAGATTAACATAATCTAATAAACTTAACATTTTTGAGTACTGTGTGGACAACAGGATCCTTTTCTATCAGGCTATTTATGTTCTCCTAGGTTAAAAAAAAAATCAAACACTAGTTGTAAGTTCTAAAGTGTTTAAAGTCTTGCTGCCCTTGCCCCCAGAGAATGTGGCAGGGGTGGGGAGGGAGGGGGAGGATGCACCAGTGTTGGAATCAGGGTCCAGTCAGGAGGCAGAAACCACACTGGTAATTTGAACAAAGGAAAATTTAATACAAAGAAGTATTCATTAGTAAATAACAGGAGTTACAGGGAAACAGTAAATCAGTAGTAAGTTGACGTAAACTGGTTTCTTAAAGGTTTTTAGTTGAAAGTTAAAAGGAATTAGTAAGTCTTAGATCGTCTGCTTCTATCTTTATCTTCTGATTAGCATGGATAAAGAGGGTGGTGTGGGTTATCTTTTGATGGTAATCAGCCACCCCCAAGCCTCTCAACTCTTGAGTAGATTCTTCATAGAAGTAGGCAGCAGAAAGAACCTCTTGAGGCTTTAATCTAATCCAGTCTTCTGTTTCTGGTCTGGTGAGTGATTAAATCCCTTCTAACAAAACCTGTCTTCCGGGCCTCCAGGTTTGAGTTTCCGTACCCCTTCTCCTGATCAGCTCCTGGCTCCACTTCTGTTAAGCCTGTTTTAGTTACTATGATAGATGACTATTATTCTTTAAAGTCAATGACAATCTGTATTGTTCACCGGTACGCGCAATTTCTTTTTCAGACCTTTTTAGACAATGCACTGCTATGGATGTCTGGCTTATTGTTCATACTACCTGAACATTTTTATTAAAAGCTTTTTAAAATACAGATTCTCAGCTCTTTTACATCCATAAAGGATGTTTTACTTCAACCATTTAATATTCATTGAAATACTATTTTTGTATGATTTTTTTTTAATTTTTAATTGAGATATAGTACACCTAACATCAGCCTCTCTTATTTGTAAACACGCACTTTCTGCTCTAAAACACAGCCTGCGAGCACATTCACAGGTCCTCTCACAGGCTGGGGGCCAGGATTTGGCAGCTGGTGCCGGGGGAAAACTCTGGGTTGCATCTTTGCCCTGGGACTGCGCCAGGGAACTCTGCCCATCCCCCATTGGACCAGAGGGACTGTCCCGTGATACCTTACTCAGCACTGTGCCTTCTCATGCTACTCTAACTTAAGGCAAGCAAACAAGAAACAGAGCCTAAGCCTGGACATAATAGTTCAAGTAAAGTAGGATTTCTTTTCGGTTTCAGTGTGTTTACTGATACATGTCTGTGTAATATTGCTTTTTTGACTTAATTTATGGTTCATGGTGATTTTCAATTACTTTCTTTTATACTCTTACCTACCAATTTTATTTTTCTCTCTCTTAAAGATGACAGTGATAATATTTCCCTGTATTTTGCAACTTTAGATACTGTGCTAGGGGCTTGATTCATATTATCTCATTATCTACCTCAGTAATCTTGCAGGAAGGTAGTCATAACTTCCATTTTACAAATGAAAAAAAGTCTGCCTCAGACAGATTGTGGAACAGCTAATAGTTGCCATGGCAGTGTTGACATCCTTGTCTTTTAAATCTCAAGTCCAATGCTGTTTGTTATTAGTCTAAAGAAATTGACTCTAGTCTTTAATGAATTTCATTTTAGGAAAAATGTTTTTAGAGAGAGAGCTATAATAAATTTAGGTATTTAATTTTAAAAATTTATAATTTTGATTATAATACATAAAAATGGTTCAAAGCTTATGAAAAGGTGTATAGTGAGTAGTCTCCTTCTCACTCTTGATCCTGGTTGTCCATTTCCCACCCTGTCGTTCCCACCCTGTCAATCCCACCCTCTCCAATAGAAAATGAAAAGTAGGGCCCTGGCTGGTGTAGCTCAGTGGATTGAGTGTGGGCCTGTGACCTAAAGGGTTGCAGGTTCGATTCCCAGTCGGGGCACATGCCTGAGTTGCTGGCCAGGTCCACAGTGAGGGGCACATGAGAAGCAACCACACATTGATGTTTCTTTCCCTCTCTTTCTCCTTTCCCCTCTCTCTAAAAATAAATAAATAAAATCTTAAAAAAGAAATGAAAATTAGTGCATCTTAATTGCTTTTTAATTTACCTAGGTACTTTCTTTGCATATACAAGCAAATAGAAATACAGTGTTCCAGCACCCCCGCCCCCCAATAATTGGTAGCATTTCAGGCATACTATCTGTATCTTATATTTTCATGTGGGATATCTTTCCATATCAGTAAAGATAGAGCTTCCTCATTTGTTTTTACAGTGGCATTTACTTTCAAATATATATTATTTCCACTCATAAGCATACACTTAAGATACTGAAGACCTATGTCCTCACAAAAACTTTTATAGGAATATTTATAGTAGTGTTATCCATAATAATCAAAAAGTAGAAACAATCCTAATGTTCATTAATTGATGAATAAATAAAAATGGTACATCTGTACAGTAGAATAATTGACAATGAAATGAAGTATTGATACCAGCTACAACATGGATGAAAACATGCCAAATGAAATAAGCCAGTCTATTATACCACATAACCAGAAGAGGAACAGAAAATGGATCGTGTTTGCCAGGGGGTGGGAGATCAGGGTGAATGTAGTGATTGTAAATGGGTATGGTGTTTCATTTTGGAATGATAAAAATGTTCCAAAGTTAGATATTGATGATGGGTACCCAACTCTATGAATTACTAAAATTCATTCAGCTGTTAACTTTAAAAGGATGGATTTTGGATTATATCTCAATAAAACTGTTACTTAAAAAATTTTTAAAGCTTAAGTTTTACTTCCCATTCTTTCAGTTGTTATTCTTGTCTGTGTAAGTCAGTCTCCAATAACAGGAAGGTTATAATCTAGAGATTTCTAATTTGTATCTAATTATACCCTTAGTTAAATTATTTTATTAACAGGCTATATCGAATGCTTCTTTATGTCTATGGCTTCTCCTGAGCCATTTGGGTACACAGCTCACCTGGGCAAGTTCTGTCCATTCTCTGTCCCTGACCGTGCTGTTCTATTTCTGAGGAGCCAGTTCAGATTGACTTAAGCATAACATCATCTTTGGGTGTCATTTCAGTTTAGAACTGTCAGGCTATTTCTTACTGCAGAAGTTATTCACAATTAGAAATGAATTCCCAGGTTCCAGCTGAATCAACTCTGTTCCTGTCAACATACTGTCTATTATAAAGACAAATTGTTCTCAGTCCAAGTTTGCCATTTGCCCAGGGCTGCCTCTTGCCAGGCTCTGGAGCTAGGCAAATGCAGTGTTTGTGTTTTTGCTTCATATTTTCCCTCTTACTAGAGAATACTTCCTTAGCGATAATGACTTTTCCAAACTGTTTTCCCTCTGGGTCTTATTTATTGATTAATTTTTTTTCTGCCTTAACTGGGAGCAAATGGTGAATAAGACGAAAACTAGTGATAAACGGTTCTAGAGTTCCTTGTAACAACTGTTTTCTTCTTGTGTAATTCTTTTAGCTCAAATATGTGCAGAGAGGGTTGGGACAGACATTGAAAATTCTGTATTCATTTTGTTGGAAGGATTTATTTCTTACAGTGAAATATAAACTACAAATGAATGTCAGAAACACATTTCTGACAAATACATTCACCTCATTTTATTCATGCCTTTTTTGCATTTATTTTTCAGCTGTCCTACAAGCTTGTGTTTCCCATAACCAGCACGTATGGTTCAATATTTACAGCCTGGAGGATCCTTGAAGTGATGAGTGAAGAGTCTGCAGTGAGTGACTGGCTGGCTTCAGTGGAGTCCTTGCTCCCTATTACTACAGTGATCCCTGAGCTTGTTTTCCTTCTGCTGGTTCACCTCCTTGTTGAAGATAAAGGACGGAATCTTCGCCAAATACTGAAGGTCACTACAGAATTAGCCCAAGCAGATTCTTCTCAGGTAAAGAAAGAAAATAATGGAGCAGTTATGGGGGTTAAAGCTTAACTACTGGAATTATAGATTATTTTTACTTCGTGGATGATTTTTATCATTTTTAAATTATGGGTTGTTTTTCTTTTCTTTTTTGCTATCGTTATTTTCCCAATGTGTTGTTTTTTCTGCTTCCTCTGAGTTATATGTATTTAATGACGTAGAAGTTCTTTAATGAAAGCATATTTTGCAAGGAAATCTACACATGATAGTATTCTGGTGTTTTTGTTTATTGGTGGATTTTTGAATTTTTAATTCTTTTGTTAACTCTTGCAGCCTATTCCAAAATGCATATCTCTTGGGTAGATGCAAAATAACTAATTGAGTTTAAAGGTGCCTATATGATAGGCATTAATCTCTTCTTAATTTGTTGCAATTTGATTCTATCTTTATTTAGTCATTTGATAAACTAAAAACATTGGGTTCTTGCTATCTATGGTATTAATCGACATGCTGGGATGTGAGGATAAATAGTTATTCTTGCTATCTGCACAGAACTTGTAGTGTAATAAGGGAACATTTAGATATTAATAAGATTCCCCCCTCTTTAAACTAACCATATATTTAGCATAGTATTCTAATTTTTTCCTTTGGATGGGATCTGTAGAATGTATTTCCCGTGAAGGAGTTTTTCTAACTAAGTAGGTATGGTATTTTTATTATTTTCTGTTTATTAGTATCTGTGCTTGTATTTATTATTATTATTTTTTTTTTAGATTTTGTTTTTATTTATTTTTAGACAGAGGGGAAGAGAGGGAGAGAGGGAGAGAAACATCAATGTGTGCTTGCCTCTCACATGGCCCCCACTGGGGACCTGGCCCACAACCCAGGCATGTGCCCTGACCGGAAATCAAACCGGTGACACTTTGGTTCACAGCCAGTGCTCAATCCACTGAGCTACACCAGCCAGGGCTGTGCTTGTATTTCTTTTCAAGATGATGAGGAAAAAGTCCATCTCTTTATGGCAAATTATGCTTTCCTACAGGAAAAAATTTGGTAGTGAAGGTGGATAAATGTTTAAGATATAAAATTAATGTGTGTGGAATTCATTTTCATCAAAGAAGGAACTGCTGCTACTTCACAAAGAGTTTTCCTTGTGACCAGACCTCTTCTGGTCTGATTCTGCAAGTGGGTCTGTAATGTACTCGAAGTACCTTTGCCCATGGTGTTTTGTATGTATAATGGGACTCATTTCAACTTGCTTCCTACTTTATTTCTTCCCTAATGATCTTGCTTCTACCCAATTGTTTTCTTTCAGTGTTGACACTTTGTAGGATAATCTCTTTAGAATAGTTGTCACCTAGATAATGTCTGGAGATTATCTAAAGAAGTTCCACAGTAAGTTTCCTGACCTGTGTATGCTGCTGATGTGAAATATGTATTGCATACAGTGCACATGTACACGAGTGCACAATGCTCAATGCACATGAGTGTACAATGAATGCACTCAGGAAATGCATTGAGTATTTGAAATTCTAGAGCAGCGATTGTCAGCCGGTGTGCAGCAGCACACTGGTGTGCCACAAGAACATTTAAAACATAGAATACCTGACTCTGTAGTCAGGGGCACTGATCTCTTTTCCCTTAGACTGTCAAATAGAAAATAATGATGACAGCCAACACGACAATAGCTGTCCAATGTGAATGAATCAAAATGAATGAATCAAGAGGTTGAAATTTGCTATGTGATACTTTTGGTTACAAGTAACAGAAATCCGTCTGTCCTAAACTTTTTATTCGCTCTAGAATTTAGGACAACCATGGTCTGGACTGTGTATTCATTTCAGAGTTTATTTCCTCTGTGAACTGGGGGAAGCCCAAAGCCTTATACCCTGGTATTCACAATCCACAAGGAAGAGAATGGTAGAGGTTTTGGATTGGCTTTGCCTGGGTTGTGTGCCCACATTGGATCAACCGTGATAGCAAGGTAATGGGTCACTTTAATTGATTATCCTCAGTAGATTGGAGGCGGATGAAGTGTCAGGGTCCTGAAGTCATCTCTGCCACCAGGATCATGTAGAACCAGGGAGGGATGAGTTGTCAAAGGAAGAATAGTTTCCGGGTTTTTTTAAGTAACAGTATGCAAAATAGAAAAAAATGTGGAGAAGAACTTCTTAGTTAGCGTTTTGGGGACGCCGAAAAGCTGTAAATGAGTTTCAGGTGTTTCAGTTGTGCTACCGTTATTTCTCCACCTCTCAGCTCAGGCAGCCAGGTAGTTGTGTAAACTCAGGGTGCCAGAGCCCTTCACTGGTAGTTTCTGGCCACCAGGGTCTTTTTTAAATTTCTTACCCCAATATCCTTATACACATTATTTTTCATGTGTGCCATGAAAGGAAAAGGTGGGAAAGGACTAGAGTGACCATCCAGGTTTACTTATTTATTCAATAAATGTTTATTAAGAAGCAGCACCGTAAATTGAAGTCAATATTATATTGCTCTTGATTATTTCTTAGTTTTGAAGGAAATGAGAAAAAAATACCCAGTGTAATTGTGTTTGTTAAGATGAATGGCAGGGTGAAATATTTAAATATAATTACACAGGTTCATGAGGAAGCAAAGGCAGTGACATCAATAACAACTGGAAAGTGGAGTTACATGTTTTGAAAAGAACAAATAAGTGTCCCAGAAGTAGGATATAGTGTTTTTTCTTCACTTTTCTATATGAAGCGACCATGTCATATCATTTCACTGGCCTTTAACTATAAGAGAAAACAGCCAAAAAGAGAAGAGTGAATATTTTGAAAAACCAAGTTTTCTGATTGTGAGTAAGTGCATCAGATAAATTCAGATGAAATGAGTTAGGGTTGTAATTTATTATTGGGGGAGTGTTATCTTTTTCACGTTGACAGACTACATGAAATGTATTCATAATTCATGTGTGTTTGTTCTCACCTTATCGAAAGCAGCTATATTATATATAATCAATCATTGGCTCAAATTCTGTTTTGGCGGTCACTTCTATAGTAGAATTCACTGGCCCACAGTATACTTATCTAAGTGTTACATTTTTCAAGGTTTGCCCAGAAAAATTCAACCATTGTTAATATAACAAGAATGGTTTGCAGAACATCAGTGTAACCTGGCAGCCAAGGACAGTGGACTGGAATGTGCATGCATGAACAATGACGACTTCACTGTACTAGTCAGTGGGGGGAGTAGACATTGTTTTTTTAAAAATATATTTCATTGATTATGCCATTACAGTTGTCCCATTTCCCCCCCTTTATTCCTCTCTGCCCTGTATACCCCCTCCTACCCACATTCCCCCCCACCTTTAGTTCATGTCCATGGGTCATACATGTAAGTTCTTTGGCTTCTACATTTCCTATACTATTCTTAACCTCCCGTCTCTTTTCTACCTACCATTTATGCTACTTATTCTCTGTACCTTTTCCCCCTTTTTCCCCCTCCCACTCCCTGCTGATAACCCTCCATGTGATCTCCAATTCTATGGTTCTGTTCCTGTTCTAGTTGTTTGCTTAGTTAGTTTTTTTTTTTTTTAATTTTTATTTTTTTTATTTAATTAATTTTTTTTGTTTAATTACAGTTATTTGCAGCCTCTCCCCTCCCCGCTCCCTTCCGCTCCCGTCCCACCCCCCCAACCTCCCTCCTCCCCCTTAGTTCTGTCCATGTGTCCTCTACAGTGATTCCTGAAAACTCTTCTCCCCATTGTCCCCTCCCCCCTCTTCCCTGTCTATTGTTAGCCTGTTCTTAATTTCAGCGTCTCTGATTATGTTTTGCTTGCTTTCTGCTTTTGTTGGTTATGATCCGGTTAAAGGTGAGATCATAAGGTATTTGTCCCTCACTGCCTGGCTTACTTCACTTAGCATAATGCTCTCCAGTTCCATCCATGCTGTTGCAAAAGGTATAAGCTCCTTCTTCCTCT
>PVJI01016405.1:0-38346 GCA_004026765.1 Micronycteris hirsuta
TTTATTTTCCTTTAGAAAGTGGGGAGGAGGGAGGGAGAAAGAGAGGGAAAGAAACATCAATGTGCGAGAGATAATCGATCAGTTGCCTCTTGCATGCCCCTGACTGGGGACCTGGCCCACAACCCAGGCATTTGCCCTGACTGGGAATTGAACCGGTGACTTTTGGGTTCACAGGCCAGCACTCACTCAATCCACTGAGCCACACCAGCCAGGGCTGTATTTGGTCTTTAGAGTCATCTGGCCTGAGTGTTTATCCTAGCCTCTGTCACATTGGGTATGTGACCTAGGGTTTGTTATTTAACTTCTCTGTGCCTCTGTTTCCATATTTGCAAAACGGAGATGGGAATAGTCCTTACCTCATACAGAGGCAGGGAGTGTTGAACGCAATAGTTGATTAGAGCCCCGGGCACTGCTAAACTGCAGGAACTGTTATCTAAAGTAAACACAAAACCCAGCCAGAAGGAACTTAAGACATCAGGACCTACCTCTTTCGTTTTAAACTACTTTATTTAAGTAATTAACAATAACAATAACAAAATAACATTTATTGAACACTTACCACGTGCCAGGCACCGTGCCAAATACTTGTCATATATTAACTTGTTTAAAAATGTGAAGGTACAAGAGGGGTGTGTCTCCTCTCGCCCCTGGTTCCTCTGACAGAGGCAGCCCCCGTTACCAGCCACCAGCACTCTGGGTGTCCTCACTGGCGTCCTCTGTGCCTGTACAAATATTTCAACCCTCTTTACCCTTCGGCTTTAAATATGAGGAAACTTGGGCTAATGGAGGAAACGCAGTAAACAGGAGTAACAGTTCTTGTTCTGAGTGGAGGGTGCTGCCCCAAGCACTGTGTGATTTTGTATTGTTGCTACCGCTCTGCCGAACGAGCTTTCCGTATTGTGTAGAGTAAACGCTCCGAGCTTTCGTTTACCTTGGAGAGTTGATTGGGGGTTAAATTAGATGATCCACGTAGAGGGATTTGTCAGAGGTCCTGGGACATCGTCACTGCACAGGAGATGACGGGCTGCAGGGGACAATGAAGGGCTAATTTGGGCCCGGAGCTGGTACAGTTTGAGGACTATCTTTAAGAGAAATACTATAGAATTATAAATCCAAATATTAGGAATGTAAGTGAATGTTTATTTAGAGGGAGAAAAGTACTCCAACAACTTATACATCTGAAAAACCAACAAATAACTCAAACACTATAAAATCCAGGAGAATAATAGAACATTTTTATTCATTGCCTGATCCACCTATACCATATTTTTTATTCCTACATCTTCTGGCTTCATACTCTTTGGTCATTTCTTGCTATGATAATGGTTTTCTCAAATAACTTTAATAGAGAGAATAAAAGAAACTCAGCTTTTTCTCTAGCACGGTTGATCAACATTTGTTTTTTTATTATTATTGACAGCTTCGATGCATAAAATGAGCAAATTTACACAGCCACATACACTGTTTGCAGTATTTACTCCATGTTCATATTCCACAAATAGAGGAATTTCGGTAAATACTGTTCTGTACTATTCCCATCAAAAATGGAAAAGAAACCATGGTCCGTTATGATTATGTGTATCCAGTATACTTCTGACAGAACAGAACTTCCATTTTGACTAGAGGAACTGAATCTTCTACTTACAGTTTTGCAGGCCCAGGAATTGGAAGCCTCCCTCGCAGGCCGGCACCTGACCCTGTCCATTTTCAACCTTTCCCCTCCTCCTCTCCCGCACGCTTCCGTGCTGGCCGTCGCGGGCCATGCGCCTGTGGTGACTCCGCAGCTGCTGTGGCCGCAGGAACTGGGCGGTGGCACTGGGTACGGGGTTCTCCTGGGAGCTGAGCCTGCACTGGAGGGGTAATAGCCACCCAGCGGGCGTGGAGGTGACTGTGAGCCACAGAAATACATCCCACTGGACTCAAACTCAATGTCCCACCAAACTGACTCCTACTGGGGCATTCCTTGAATGCCCGAGGCCGCCGTAACATCACACAACAAGAGGGCAGGAGTGATGGGGGGGAAACCGGAGTGGGGAGAGACTGTGGTCTTTCCAGGTGTGGTTAAGACTTGACTTGAGCAAAACTTAGACAAACCTAAGACCACGTTTTTTTCCAGGCCCCTTCCCAGGGCCTTGCAAGGGGCCAGTGCAAGTGAGGGCTCTGAAGCCTCAGTTGGACGAGAGTCTCAGTGCACCTGATTAGCTGTGCTTAGTGTTCGTGGCAAGAGCAGTGTCCTTGAGAGAGATCCATGCAGGGCACTTCGGACCCGTGCGACCTTGCTGATGTGCTAGTTCCCACGGGAACCTGGGTTCCCCAGTGGTAAGTGTGATGATCCTGTTACTAGTATCTATGTTGCTGGAAATATAAACTCCGCAAAGGCAGGCAGGGTATGATCGTTCATTGCTGTGTCCATGGTGTCTAGACTACATAGCCCACACTCAACAAATATCTGTTTTGTATATTTAATGAAATGAAAAGGAAACTGAGCCACAGTGAGCTTAAGACCCCTTTTTGTACTGCACACTGCCTCTAGTCAGACACAGCTGGACCCTAGGTCCCTGGGCCTCCTGTCCTTTCCACTGACCCTCCCCTGTGAGCTGAGTAGGGAGGGAAGCGTCGCTCACTTCCGAGTGCCTGAGATAATCATCTGAGTTATTCCCTCCGTCATGGACATGAGCCAGGGTCCCTGGGTCTCATCTCTGGAATTTGCTCTGATCCAGGGAATCCACTGTTCCAGAGACTCGCCTGCCTCTTCCCCTCCCCGACCTGACCTGGGAATGGTGGGAGGCAGGGAGACAGTTGGAAGAACAAAGGTGAATGGTTTCGAGCCATAAAATAGTGAGCCTGAAAAACAAGTTTGAAAGATGAATGGCTTTGGGGCTTGTGGAGCTTAGCAGGGGCAACCCTCTGAATTATTGACATTCCTGCCTAAGAACCCTGGGAGGCCCCTCACGGGCCAGAACAAACCCCTCCCAGCCCTCCGCTGCTCCCCTCCATTCTGAGAGGTCTTCCAGCAAAGCTAGAAGTCACTCTGGGCCACAGAACTTTGGGGATGAGGCCAGAGGTGCCGCCTCATTCGGTGGCCTAAGGATCTAGGTGGCTGCAGGTGTTTACTCGGCCAGACATGTAAAGACAGAACTGCAGTTCGACCTTGCAGATGGGGCACACCGCTTTGCCCTGCTTCTCCTCTGCCCGGCTGTGCATTCCCAGCCGTGCTCTGCGCCAGCTTCCATTTTGGTTTTATCACAAGCTGCCCTGATGGGGTGGGCCTGTGCCTGGGGTGTTTCCCCTTCCATAGGAAGCTGAGGCAAAGAATAAGGGTGCTCACTCCTCCGGTGACCCCCGCCCCGTGCTCACAGGACAACTGGGATGTTGCAGCCTCTGCTTCCAGCCCATTCTCCCTCCAGTTCCAGGATAATATTTATATACAAATGCTGGCTCTGGTCTCCACCCAGGAAAACACCAGCTGCTGTTGAAAATCTTTTTTGTGTGTGATGGAGAGCAGAGCAGCTGGGCCTCACGTGGGCCCCCTTGAGCCGCTCTGGAGGTTGTTAGGGAGCAGCAAGTGCGTTTTATTTGTGTTTTTCAAATTCATCCCAGGGCTGTGTCCAGGCAACTGAAGGCCTGTCAGAACCTCAAACGTCTGGTTCCTTTTAGAAAAGACAAAGGGATTAGGTGTCCCAGGGTCTTTACCAAATGCATTGTTGGTGGTTTTGATTAAGGTTCATTTAGGGAACACGGATGCAGAAATGAAGATGCCAAAGATCCAGGACGCGAAGTTTGTGAGGACACCTGGAGACAGGCGGGTGTACGCCGTTGGCAGGGATGTCAGTTAATAAGGCCTTTCGGAGGGAAATGTGGCAACACCTTTCATGAAAAATGAGCATGGCCTTTGTTGCAGGGAATTGATGCAACAATTCCCTGTCTCGGGACTATCCTAGAGTCATGCCAGCCCATGTACATGAAGACCTAAGTTCAAAATGCTCACTGCAGAAAAAGGGGAACATCATCTACGTGTCTCTCAGCAAGGGGCCGGCTCAGTCAATTATGGCTCATCCAAACGATGGCATACTGATGGCTATTCAAGAAAAGGATAAGCTGAATGACAACAGTGGCCGACACACATACGCTACTTGCTTGACACACTATTTTAAGTTAAGTGGTTTTCATAGTTTACACAACGGGGAGCTGGGCTTCAAGCCTGCTGGCTTCAGGGTCTGTAACCACCACACAGGTGCCTGTATATCCAGGTATAGAATGATGCCCTTGACTTATTAAGTGAAAAAGTCAAGTCACAGAGAAATAGAGTGTGATCTTATTTATGCAAAAAAAAAAAGTGTGTTTGCATGCGAATGCATCACATGTATTTGTAAAAGTAAAGGTCAGAAAAGGATGCATGTAATCAGCAGTTTCCTCCAGGGAGGGGTGTGAGATCTGTAAAAAGGATTTTTTTTAACTTCCAACTAGATACAGTTGTATATTTTCTTGAACAGGTGCTTTTGGAATTTTAGAAACAGTAAGCACATGGCCAAGGTACTGATAATAAAATATTAATAATTTAGTTTCTATTTCTAAATAGTCCCTTAGAAAGAAGAGATGTACTATTAATCACAGGCTCAGAGTAACCCTGTGATTAACTCCAAAGGAAAAGGGGTGGAGCCAAGCCTAAGATAGATGAGATGAAGGTGGTCCAAGGAGTTGTTCTTCTGATTGGTCGAAAGGCGTCCTGAGACAATTACTCTTATTCTCATTACCCTGGAAAGTCTTGCCTCCTCCTGTAAGCCTTGGCCCAGACAGTGGGAGAGTAAGGTGATGTTGACACAGCCCCCCTCCACATTCCATCCTCACTCCCCGGCCCTCCTGCATTTCACGTGCTCACTGCATGTATTCATGCACCTCATAGAAATACTTCAGGTCCTTGGGCCTTTGTTTCATCACTGTCCCTTCAGAGTCATCTAAAAAATGGACTCAGGGTGCATTACATTTTTAGCTACCCTACAGTTTGCAGAGCTTATTCCCATGTCATCATTTCAATTAACAGGGAATGCTGCCTTGTCACTGTAGCGCACTTGGTGCAAAATCTCTTTCAGAGTTAAAGCAAGCAGGGGCTGAGGAGGGGAGCTCAGCAGTGAGGAGCATGAGGACTATCAAAATGTTAACCCCCGTGTTAAAGCCCCGGTGTTCAGCTGTTGATTCGTGCAGTGTGACCCATCCCAGAGAACAGCGAAAAGTTACCGTGACAGTTTTACTCACCGTGTCAGGTCAGAAAGCACCCAGTGTTTCCATGTGTTTTCCTACTTTAATCCTTGAAGTGAGTTTAGCGGATAATTTTTATCACCAGTTATCTCCGTAAGGAAGCTGAGACTCAGGAGGTTACACAAAGTCCTCAAAGTTAAACACGTGGAAAGTGGGAGATGGATTTCTCATTCAGGTCTCTGTCTGTCTGTCTGTCTACACAATCTGAGTTCTGAGCACTCAACAGAGGAAATAATAGAAATAAAGTTTCACTCAAATACCACCTCCCTAACATACTGGCAGCAATTTAGACTTACTTCCTTTGTTTTATCTATCTACACAAAACTAAATAAAAATGACAACAACAGCGCCTCAATAATCAGAGGCTGTGTAAAATGTTTATAGTTTGCTTTCCTTTCCCATTAACATATTCCTAACTATCTTCCTTGTTGCTTTGTGACGTCATTTTAAATTGCATACTTCTCAATACAACTCAATAGTAAATATAAGGCTCATAACCTGATGAAAATGGGCTAAGGCTTGGATAGACATTTCTCTAAAGAGGACAAAGAGGCTAACATATATATGAAAAAAGAGTCAGTGTCACTATTCATCAGGGAAATGCAAATCAATTCATAATGAGATGTTACCTCACACCTTTCAGGACGGCTATTCAAAAAAAAAAAAAAAAGGCAAGTGTTGGCAAGGATGTGGAGAAATTGGGACACTTACTTGCACACTGTTGGTGGGAATGCCCAATGCAAAATGGTGCAGCCACTATGGAAAACAGTATGGAGGTTCCTCAAAAAATTAAAAATAGAACTACCATAGAATTCAGCAATTCCACTTCTGAATATTTAGCCAAAAGAATTGAAATCAGGATCTCAAAGATATATTAACATTCCTTCGTTCAGCACTATTTACAATAGCCAAGTTATGGAAACAACCTAAATGTCCATTGACAGAAGAATGGATAAAGAAAATGTGGTATATGCATACAGTGGAATATTATTCAGCCTTAATAAAGAAGGAAATTCTGCAATATGCAACAATATGGATGAAGCTTGAGGATATCATGCTAAATGAAATAAGCCCATCAAAGAAAGACAAATACTCATGATTCCACCTCCATGAGGTGTCTAAAGGAGTCCAATTCATCCAGGTGTGGAATGGTGATTGTTAGGAACCAGGTGAGTGGGAAATGGGGAGTTAGTAATCAATGGCATAAAGTTTCAGTCATGCAAGACAGGTATGCTCAGAGTCCTGCTGTACAACATTGTACCCCTAGTCAACAGCAATATATGATACGCTTAGAAATTGGTTAAGACCATAGATTTCATGTTAAAGTGTTTTTACCGCACACAAAAGAGACTGCACACTATTCCAGGACAGTGGTGGCCTTTGGAGTGCTTCCTAGACATGGAATTGGTAGGTTCAGGAGCATAAATATTTCTATGGTTTTGAAACACATTGCTAAATTGCTTTTCAGAAGGGCTGTGTTAATTTGCACTTTGACCAACAATTTTGAGTGTCATTTTCACCACCTTATTGAAAGCATTAGTTATTACTAAAAAAATGAAAACAAGAGGAAGTCTGACTTGTTTGCTACTATATTCCACACTGTTCACCGTGGTCAGTTTGCAGAGTGGGATGAGGCTGGTGGTGCTGGTGGGGGCGAGGGATCGTGAAGGGGGATGTCTGTTTTCCACTTTAGCTAATGTGGTAGTATTAAAAATATCTTCTTATACTGCCTGGCCGGCGTGGCTTAGTTGGTTGGAGTGTTGTCCCGTAACTGAAAGGTTGCCGGTTTGATTCCCGGTCAGGGCACATGCCAAGGTTACGGGTCCAATCCTCAGGCCTAGTGTGAATGATCCCTGTCCAGTGTGGCACATATATGAGGCAACTAATGGATGTTTTTCTCTCTTCCTTCCTCTCTCTCTCTTCCTCCCTTTCTAAAAAGCAATGAAAAAAAATGTCCTCAGATGAGGAAAAAAATTTTTGTTATAGGCATATATTACTTTTGTAATATATATATTTTAAATTTTTTATTTTGAAATAATTTGTCTCACAGAAAAGTTGCAAAAATAATATAGAACTCCCTATATAGTGTTTTTAGAAAGATGAGGTAATTAGAAATGTCCCCCAAGTACCAACCCTTACGTCAGCAAGGCGCTGTAAATCAGCACTTCTTAGCAGATAGGCTTAGGGTTCAGTACTGACTTGGGGAAACCCTGATTCAGACTCTGACGCCAGAGCGGGATCTATGAGATTAGAACGTTTGGGGTGAGTCTGAAAAGTCTGCATTTAAACAGCTTCTCCTCAAGGAGGTTCTGGGGTCCCACAATGGCTGAGAGCCACTGTCGAATGTTTCTTCCTCTTTATTTTATTTCCTCCAGCAATATTGTGGCTTCCTTACTTGGAAAGCCCAATGAATTTGCAAGGGCTGGGAAGAGACTGAAATTTGAGCATCTTTGTTGCAACTTTTCACACTTTTTGATGCTACTACTATGCTGCAACCAAGCTCTCCGTAATCTGTTTTCTCAAAAGCCAGCTCTCACCCTCACACGGTGGCTCCCAGGGTGGCCAGATCCAGAGTCCTGGTGTGGAAGGCGGTGGTCCTTCTTACCCTTGCATTTGTGCCCTCGAGGTTCCAGGGCATGGCTCCCCTGGAGGAGCAGCCTGGAGGCCCTGAGGTGGGCAGGAATCCTGACCAGATCCTGGCTGGAGGTCTGCCTGCTGTTTCTTTTGTTTAGCACTGATGCTTTTCCACGGACAGTTTGTTTTCCCTGGATACTGTGGGCATGGCCTTTCTCCATGTGTGTTACCCACTGGCCATTGGCCAGGTCATCTCCGTGGGGGCCACCATGGTGCCAGCCCTCACCTACCCCCGCCGTCTCCGCCCTCCACCCTAGCGGTCCACCTTCCTCTTCGCCCCAGAGGTGTTGTTTCCAAAGAACGTAGATCTGACCATGTCCACTAATAGCTTAGTGACTTAACGACTACAAAAGACAGAGGACAGCAGGCAGCCGAACTGTGGAGAAGTTTAAATTTGCGATGAAGAAAGGTTTGTCACTGTTTTTGAGTGTTGTTTGGCCCTAACTCCATTATTTTCTGCATTAAGAAAGTAATATCAATACACACAAAGTGATATGAGCCTATATTGCCTTTGAAATGGAAAAAAATTTTAAATGCAATAATGGTTAATACAGGCAGCTTAGAAAATAAAAGAGTAGAAAGCAGGGGGGGAGAGTTGCCGGCGGTGTGGGTGTGGCAGGCAGTGGGGAGAAGGGCGCGGACCTGACACGGACAAATCCGAGTTCAGATCCCTTCTTTCCCCTTCCTAGTCGTGGGCTGCCGTGGGGCAGTTTAATGATTCTCTTGGAGCGTTGGTAAAGGGAGAATAAAAGTAGTTCCTAATTTAGTAGGCTTGCCTGAGGCTTAAATGAGGTACGAACGTAAAGCAGTTAGCAAGATGCTTAGAAAGTGTTAGCTCTTTCTCATCTCGTTCATTTCCTTTTAGTCCTTTTCACTATCAGTTGTGTTCTTATTTTCACGTAGTTGTGATCACACTGTCTATAATTTTATTTCCTGCTTGTTTTGCTAAGCATTTTCCAGGCTATGTTCAACTCCTCCTAAATGTACATTTTAATGGTTGTATGGTATCCAACTGAATGGATGTATCAGATACATCAGAATTTCGTTAACCATTTCTTTATTATTGGTCATAGGAATTATTCCAGGTTCATTGTTGCCGATAAACTTATGTATGAACGCCTTTGCGTGTAAGTGTTGCCTTCCTCCCAGTCATTGTCAGTTATACCCATTTCCTTGGGGAAAGTTCTTAAAAGGAGATTATACAGTCAGAGGGCATGAGCATTTACCAAGGTTTGTGACCTAGCCTGCCAAACTGGCTCCTGGAAAGTTGGCCTCCACTTGTATTTTCAAGGCAACGAATGAGACTCAGGCTGAGGGAGCTGGATTTTATTATACAGTGAAGCTGTTGGGGGCATCAGACAGGGATGGAGGAACACAGTCAGGTCTGGGTTGTAATGGATTTGTCCGGCAGCCATTGAGAGGTTGGATGCAGGCAAGGTCAAAGTTAGGAGGTTACTGTGAGGAGGTTCTGCCCCAGGGCGGCAGTGCCATAACTTGTCCATGAACCTGGCCCTCTCCACATGGCAACCAGGGGTCCATCTATAGGAGAACCTATAGTCACACAGTCTCACAATCCCATTTTCTTCAGGAGTTTCTTCACACATGTGAACTTATGCCTTTTCAGGCAAACCTAAGTTGTTTAGAGAGAGAGGGAGGGAGAAAGAAAAAGAACATCAATGTGAAAGAGAAACATCTGTACGCACCCCAACCATTGAACTTGCAACCGAGGTATGTGCCCTGATCGGGAATCGAACCCCCAGCCTTTTGGTGTATGGGAATGACGCTCCAACCAACTGAACAACCCAGCCAGGGCCCAACCCCACCACTTTTTATCTGTGATCCTGGGCCTCAGTTTCCCCACCTTGGAAATGGTACCCGCCTCCCAGGAAGAAATTAAACAAGGTACTGTATATACAGCAGAGAAAGTGCTACGTGTTTGTTGTTATTCTTATCCATCTCCCTCTTTTTAAATTAAAGCTCCCTTCTAAAACTAAGCAAGGCCACCAGGATTAGGAAGCAATACCAGAAAGGCCACCTTCCCAAAACATGTGCCCGCCTGAAACTATGGGGGTGGTAGGCGAGGAGGTTGAGGAGGGTGCAGTGACCAGTGACCCACCGTCCTGGGATGTGGTGCTTTCGGTGCCGACACCGGGACAGGCTCTGACGTCCTGGGATGGCTGGGCACCATAGTGTGCCAGTAGTGGGTGACAGGTCTGATAAAGTTGTCCAAGGGGGAGAGAACCGGAGCCTGGAGCATTTGAGAGGGCACACCTTTTCCTTTCATTGTTTGGCAAACCCTCTTGGAAACTCATTTCACCTGGAACTTCAGGGCGTCATTGGCTGCCAGAAATGAGAGCCACCTGCAGTGGGGGTGAGGGTGGGGTCAGAGTAATAGCAAGCCTCCCAGGAAGCCGGGCAGAGCACTTGAGTATTCTCCAGACGTTCAGAGTGTGAGGGGAGTGAACGTGGAGTCTGCTCTTTTCCATCCTGGCCAGTTTCCTGCTCTCAAGAAGCCTTTTTTTCTTGGCAGGAAGAGGAGTCAGTAGTCCTAAGTGGACCAGGGTTGGTTTCCGCTTCTGGGCCAGGTACCTTCCTGATTCTCTGGGTGTCTGTGTGTGTAGAACCCGGGAGAGAGAGGGCCGAGGTGGAAGAAAATGACCATACTTGGGCTGTGGGCCAGTGAGGGGGTGGTTAGTAGTCAGTGCCTCCTCTTTCAGCCCTTTCAAAGCAATTTTAAATCGGATTAGGTTTTCAACACTTGAAAGTTTGCTCTCCTCTGAGAGGCTCAAAAGGCTGAGGAAGACCCTGCAACTGTTTGATTTTCCTTTATGTGGAAATCTACTTGGGCCGTTTCTACAACCAGCTTCCCTTCCCCTCTGAGACGCCCCTTCGCCACCCGCATGACCACCACCAGGGCCCTGGCCTGTGGTGGCTGAATGACCCCTCATGCCGTCCAGGATCACAGCTTCTCCGGCCACTCACTCTGACCCGTACTGGCCTGGTCACTTTGCTGGGAGTGGAGAAGTGGCCTGAGAGTGTGTGGCCCTGTGGACTCCATCTCCCTTACAGGGCAGCCAACGGAAGTGGAGGCTTTCCTCCTGTGAGTGGAGAAAGCCAGAAAGACGGATGCAAAGCTGGGCTTGGTTTTGGAGAGCAGAGAGCTGGCTCTCAGCCCCACCAGGACTCCCCTTCCTCCCTTTTAAATTAAACCTCAGCTCGGGCAATGTGTGGGGGGAGGGGAGGTGGGGGGCAGTGAGAGTGGAGACTTGCAGACCGATGTGGGCAAAGATGTCTGTGCAGGGAAAGCAGACTGGAGGTGGGGTGTTATAGTAGAGGTGGGGAAGGCAGGGAGGGAGGGCAGATGGTCAAGATAAACTTCTATGCTTTTTGTATGTTAGTGTATTATATAATTAATAAATTAAAAGTACATATGAAACCGGAGAATTTTTCCTTCTGATTGGTATGATCACTGTTAGGGGAAGAACAGGATCAAATCTTGAAAGATTCAGGAATGACTTCCCAGAGTGGGTAAGAGAGAAGCAGGGGTAGCTAGGGGTGTTCATTCAACAAATATTTGTTGAGCATCTGCTGTGTGTCAGAGTCTGTTCTAGAAGCTAGCAAGATAGCGGAGAGCACACACAGACCTGTCCTCACGGAGCTTACCGTCCAGTGAAGGGACGCAGATGGACAAAAAGATCGTGTGCTGTTAGCCGGCATTAATGAGAAATGATTCTGACCCTTATTAAAATGGTAAGAAGTCTTTATTCACGGCTATTGCAATAGGAAAAGAAGATTAAGCTCAGCTCTGAATACGGCGAAGACAGCTGGAGATCACTAACCCACAGAGGGAAGGGGCCAGTGGATGGGGACATCAAGGGTAGGGGCTTCTTGCCAAAGGCAGGCCAAGGACTTGCCATCAAAGACAGGGATGAGGAACTTGGTCAGATATCAAGGGTAGAGGATGACTCAGCAGGATTCTTTGCTGAAGACAAGCCACAGTTGAGGCCTTATTGAGAAGAGGGTTCAAAGGAGCCTGACGAAAGATTGCTTAAGGAGACAGTCTTTGTTGGTGGTAGAAGGTGCTGTGGATGAAAATGAAGCATGTGTGAACAGAACAGCTAGAGAGTGATTGAGTGATGAGGGTGCTTTTCATTAGTGCTAACAAGGCCTCTCTAGGGAGGTAGCTTTGGGCAGAAATCTAGATCACGTGAGGGAGCCAGACTTCCACACACCTGGGAGAAGGGGTTCCAGGTAGAGTGAACAGCAGGTGCAAAGGCCCTGCGGGGTGTGTTTTGTAGGTTTCAGCAACAGCAAGGAGGCAGTGGGTTGTGGGGGAAGAGTGGCAGGAAAGAAGGGCAGGCGAGGGTGAGCGAGTGAGGGTAGGTCATACAGGGTCTTGGAGGGTGTGATAAGAGGGGTGAGCGGGCCAGAGAAAGGATAATTCGGACCCACGGTAGGAGAGAGCTTCGTCCATCTAGAGGACCACATGGGGAGTCTGTGTTGTGGGGGCACGAGGAAGCAGCACGTGAGCCCTGGCCGGTGGTTCATTCAGTTGGTCGGCGTGTCCTCCCATAGACCAAAAGGTAGTGGATTTCCTCCCAGGCAGGGCCTGTACAGGAGGCGGCCCATCGATGTTTCTCTCTCTCTCTCTCTCCCTTCCTCTCTTTCTAAAATCAATAAACATGTCCTCGGGTAAGGATTAAAAAAAAGAAGAAGGAAAAGGAGGAGAAGGAGAAGAATGTGCCAAGGAACAAGCTTGGGGTGCCAAGAAACAAGCTTGGGGGGCCAAGGAGGAGGAGGGGGAGGTGGCTAAGGGACAGAAGAGAAGATTAAGATCCAAAGGGGCAGGTTCTTTTCCATCTTTGCAGTCGGGGTTTCTCAACTAGTTTAACAAGAACCTTGGTCCTTGCCTAAAAATCAAGCAATAAAGGGAGGAATGCCTCTTCATTTAACTTGAAGAACTACAGAAGACGGAAAGGAGGGCTGACTGAAATAAAGTTGGAGCTGGTGTAGCTTGGCCAGCTGCCCTTCCTATAAATACCCCCTCCCAGTCCTGGAGAGGTATCAGTTACAGCGACGGCTAGCTACCGGGAAACATCCTTCCTGTTCAGATGTCCAGCAGTTGGCTGCTTGTGTACATCTGTGCACAAAGTGCCTGAAAGTAGGGGGTGAGAGCGCAGAATAAGAAGTTTGGGATTCTGAACCCACTCCTTTTACCTCTGGGGGCGGCTCCACTTCCTCCAGGGCCCAGGCATCCCTCTGGCATGTCTTGTGCTAAAAAATCTGCAAAAGTCATTGGCCATGTTTAGAACTAATCCTTTGTGCCAGAGGGGTTGGTGGCGTAGAGGGGAGGGAGCTCCTTGCCAAAACCAGGATGTTCCTCACTAGTGGTGAACCCTGCTGCATCCTGGCTGCATAGCATTGGAGGTTTCTGGGGGGGCGGGTGGGGGAATGAGATTGAGGGGCCAGTGTAATTCCGCAACATGTGAGTTAAAAAGCAGATGAAAACCCACAGAGTAACCAGACATTCTTCTCTTTGCATGCAAGATCCTGCTGGATGTTGGAAGAGGAAGGCATATTTTTCTTGCTTTTTAGACATTACATCCTGTGAAGGGAAGATTTGGAACAGATGGGGGCCAGGGCGGCCTCACTGTATTTGCTTGTTTCCCCCTCCTTTCCATAACCAGAAATGTTTCATTTTTGTCACCCTAGTGAAGTTAATTTTTTTAAAAAGAAAGAAAAAGAATACAAGTCCGGTAGAGTAGGAAAGTAAGATATCGGGTCAGGGAGAGAAATCCACGAGGTTCCAGAATGAATCCGCTTTTCATGGCAAAGCCTTCTTCTAAGCCCAAAGACAGACAATTAACCCAAAATTTCATTGTAGGTTTGCTCACCGCTCCAGTGACATCTGCATTAGCGAAAGGGGGAAGAAAGAGGAAGCCCTAGCAGATGGAGAAGGAGGCCCTCCGATCAGTGAAAGGTAAGGCGTGTTTCTCAAATCCTGGGTTTGCAATGTTGGAGAAAGAAAACTGGTAACATCTCCTGAGAGCTCTTCAAGCATTGGCATGATTCGAGCCCCCGCTTCTGTTCTGTCCCGTCTGTTGCATTAGAGGAGACCATAAGAGCGCTGATGTGAAGTGAGCCATGGCGTATTTGATTGGCTGCAGCATGGCCTCTGGTCGAGCCCTGTCACTGGCGCTGCTATGGGCAGCGGGACAGCTGGTATAGTGTTAGCCCAAGACCACAGCAAGTGCTGTTTGCTGAGGAATGTCCAGAACACACCTCTTCCCCTGAACTTAGGTGGGGGCGGGGTAGGGGGGTGCTCTGCTAGTGCTGATGGCAGTAATTAGCTGGGTGGGCCAGCTGAAGTGCCCACCGCTGCTGTTTTATCTCTTTCCCAAAGTGTGGGTAAAAAGGACAGGGCAGGAGAGGAGAAGTCTCTGTTTTCCTTCCAACTACCCTTTGTGGCTTGTAGAGCCTCTGTTGGGGTTTCCTTCCATCTTGGGAGGGGATTGTGTGCTCCCAGGTCTGGCCCAAGAGACAAATTACCAGAATCTCTCTCTGGCCCGCTTTGGTCCTGCTGGCTGGCTCTGGCAAGCTGTTTCCAGAGGGTGTTCTGCAGCATTGGTGTACTAAGACCAGAGCAACAGCCGACCTGGGGAAAGAAGAGAAAGGCGTTCGGCTGTGTGCTCAGAGCTGCGGGAAAGCAGCCTCTCCTCATCCCGTGCGGCACTTGTGTGCTTCTGCAAAAAAGACACATTTTAAAAATCACTTGGCAGGAGAAAAAGAGGACCTGTGTGTCCAGCTAAGATGGGATGTCCCATCTTGATTCTTCCCTTGTCACTTCCAGATCTAGGCGTTATAACTGGACACAGTGCAGTGGGAGTGCTAGGTCTTCCCTCCCCTCTCTCTTACAGTCCCACAGCATTCTCTGGCCGCCGGAAAGGATGCTAAGATAGCAGCAGACACTGCCTGAGTACCATTACCTACTGGGCACTGCAATTAGGGCTTTGGGGACACGTCAGTGAATAAAATACAGGTTCCGCTCCCACAGAGCCCAACTGCAAATATCAGAGCAGTTCACTCGGAGTGGAACCCCAGGGTCAGGCAAGCATACACGTGGTAGACCAAAGTAGTTCCTTCAGCAAATGGTCATCGAACAGTCCCTGTTTGTGAGACCCTGTGGACACAGAGGAGAATGGCACAGACACGTGACCCGCGCTCTGGGAAGTACAGTCTGGTGGGGGAGATGGACTAGAAGAGGCTTCTGCACCCCACGTTGTGGGATGTGCCGGCAGAGTCCACAGAGCGTGCCGTGGGCCCTGCGTGCAGACTTGGGGAACCAAGAGCACCTTCCTGGAGAGGTGATGTTTAAGTTCATCCCTGAATAAGAGCTAACGTTTGAATGTTGACTCTCAGCACGGTGGAGTCCGCCGGTCCTGGCTTCAGTTTCATTTGTATTCTCTTTCACGCTGCGAAGGGCTCCGTTGGGGCGGTGAGTGATGCGGTCCCTTCCTGTGCTCCGAGAGCTGCATCATTAGAAAGTGCTCAAAACTGAGCTGTTTGCTGGTCACTTGACTTTTCTCATCTGATCCTTGTAACATCCCTGAGGTGGGTCGTAGTTTCTTGGTTAGGAATGCTTTTGGCCACAAACAAGAGAAACCCCAGCTAATGGTGTCTTTGATCAGAATGTCATTTCTTGTTGACTGAACTAGAAATCTGGGGCTGGTGGTCCTACGGTTGGCAGTGCCACCAATGACACGAAGGTCTCAGAGTCTTTCTCTCGGCTCTACCATCAGGGCCAGCTATATAATTTGTGAGGCCTAATACAAAATGAAAATGTGAGAGCTCTTGTTTAAAAAGCAAGAGAAAGTGTCACTTAAGGTACTAAGACATGAAGCTTTTTTAAAAAAATATTTTATTGATTATGCTATTACAGTTGTCCCAATATTTCTTCCTTTGCCCCACTCCACCCGGTACCACCATTCCCTCCAGCAGTCCTCCTGCTTAGGTCATGTCCATGGGTCATCCATATAAATTCTTTGGCTACTCCATTTCCTATATTATTCTTAACACCCCCCTGTCTATTTACTACCTACTGTTTATGCTTCTTATTCCGTGTACCTTTTTCCCCATTCTCCCACCTCTCCCTCCCCACTGATAGCTCTCCAAATGATCTCCATATCTATGATGAGATAATATTCGAATTATTTTTTACAAGCTATTTTTCTTCTATAATGCTCAAACTTATTATCATAAAAGGCAAAATGTAATTTATTAAAAATTAGAGTAAAAATTCTAATAAAAATCATTTAAAAACTGAATAAGTCACTTAATGTTGATAATTAAATTGTAGTTTTATTTAATTTATTTATTTATTTTAAAAGATTTATTTATTTTTGGAGAGACAGGACAGGAGGAAGAAAGAGAAGGAGAGAAACATGAATGTGAAAGACAGAGATATATCAATCAGTTGCCTCTTGCATGCTCCCAACTGGGGACCTGGCCCACAAGCCAGGCATGTGCTCTGACTGAGATTCGAACCAGCGACTTTTCAGTCTGTAGGGAGGCACTCAATCCACTGAGCTACCCCAGCCAGGGTTTTTTTCTTTTTCTTTTTTTTTTTTTTAATTTGATCACTGTAATTGTAGGTATTAGTGTCCATTACATTTCTAAAATAAATAATTAGTATGCTTCCTACAGATTATGTTCATATAAATGAGACATGTATCTTTTTATATAACACATAATATGCAATATGATATAATTTTACAAAATGTTCCTTAGCCTCCATGTGCAATTGGTGCTAATATCACACTAATTTGTGGAATCCTGAGTAGGAACAGAAGCAAGGAAACGGCTATTCAGCACTCCTGAGTTCCTGCACTTCATTGGGCAAGACTGCGCTGCATTGATGCTGAGAGGAAGGATCTGACAGCTCATTTGTCTTCCCTCTCACCTAAGTGCTCCTGCCCCTCGGCTCCCTACACTCCACCGCAGTGCAGTCTCTAGTGGTGGCCAGAACACAACCCACAGACCTTCGCAGTTGGATGCAGACCTAGGGACAGAGACATGGAGTGTTTCCCTGGGGCCTGAACAGTGCTAGTCATCAGAGTGGGTGCTGAGGGTTATGGATCGTGCTGTGGGACTCCCAGTGATGGAGGTGCCCCTGTGTTCTTCAGCTTTCACGTGTGTGTGTGTGTGTGAGAGGTGGGGCCCTCTAAAGCACGAGGCCCAGGCAAGGGCCTCTCTTGTTTGGTTCTAAGGAGAGTACTGTATTTTCCAGAAGCCCTGCACAGACTTCCTCTTACATTTCCTTGGCCAGAGTTAATCACTGGCAAAACGAAGGTAGATTTCCATCCCGTACTTGTATCAATCATGATGTGTTCCCTGGAATGAGCACATGGCCCCTGAAAAAAAATGGGTTCTATTAGTGAGGAAGAAGGGAAAATGGCTGGGTACTCTACCAATGATATCTCCGCAGTTATTCCCATTCTTCTGAAGGAAGCTTAGGAAGGTTAAAGTCAGACACCTGGGAAGTGATAGAATTATGGCTGGAACCCAGGGAGTCTGAGTAAGTGTAGAATCTGTCTTCGCGACTCTCGTTACTGCTTCTCATGGCCGATAAGAATTTAGCCACGTCGGGGAGTGAGGAGTAAAGAGGGCGGAAAGAGCATTCCAGGCAGAGGAAAGGGTGTGTGCAGAAGCCTGGAGTGAGGCAAGGGATGACATGTCTATCCAAGGATTGAAATATATTGACCCTTCGGTTTGCAGGCCAGTGCTCAATGGAAGTATATTGAGAGGATCTTGGGTGTATGGTGTGAGCAGGAGCATTGCGAGATAGGGCTGGAGTGCGTCTGCGTGGCGCTGCTGGGTGGAGACAGGAGAGGGCATGGGAACGGGCATGGGCTAGGAGGCTTTTGAAAGATTCTAGAAGAGGAGAGAGTGGTGTCTGAAATAAGGGAGGAGAGGGGAATGTAAGCAATCGAGAGAGATAGAGTAGAATTGATAGGATTTGGTGATGTAAAGGTGAAGGAGAAGGAAGAACCCAGGATGACACTTGAATTTACGGCTTGGCAATGGGTAAGAGGATGTGCCGTCAGATACAGGAAACAGGAGTTGGTGCCAGGTGAGGGGTGGAGAATGAGCCTGCTTTGTTTTTGGACTGGGATGCAGGGGAGCTGTCCTGTAGGTGTGAGAGTCTGAAACTCAGGATGGAAGTTGGGCCTGGAAAGAGACGTGGCCTTCTTCACCATATAGAACCTCTGGGTTCCACTGTGGGCGAGCACGTGGCGTGTGAGAAGAGGGTCTAGGACAGAGCTTAGGAACCCCAGTCTATAAGGGAAAGGGGCCCACGGAGGAACCTGGGAAGCAGCTGCCTCCAGCAGAAGAGGCCAGGGGAATTTGGTATCACTAAAACCAAGGAAAGAGAGCTTTCAGGACAGAAAGACATCTTGGAGTAGTGAGTACCAAGAACGGCATTGACGACTATAGCAGGAAGTGTCACAGAGTGCTGGATGTGACAGCCAGATAGTTAGTTGCTGGGACACTGGGAGGTGGGAAAACAGGAGGAACAACTAATAACTCCTTCAAGATATCTGAATGTGGAAGGAAGGGTAATGGCATGTGAAGATCCAGGGAAAGTTTATTTATTTTTATCTACTTTTAAGATTTTATTTATTTATTTTTAGAGAGATGGGGAGGGAGGGAGAAAGAGAGGAAGAAAACACCGATGGCTGCCTCTTGTGTGCACTCTGACCACGCCCTGACCTGGGATTCTCCGAACCTGCAACCTAGCATGCACCCTGACCTGGAATGGAACCTGCGACCTTTCAGTTTGTGGGACAACGCCCAGCCGATTGAGCCACACCAGTCAGGGCTCCAGGGAAAGTTTAAAAAGAAGACTTGAACATGTTTAATTGCTGTTGAAAGTAGACATCTTGTAAAGCCGAGGTTGAAGCTAGAGAGAAGAGACGGCTGTCTGGATTGGATAAGTGCCCATCTCACTAGGGTGAGGCTCAAAGGCTTCCCCTCGCTTTGTGAGGCCCTGCTGGCCCTCCCGCCTCCTCTCCCGCCCTCTCGCGCCTTTGCCTTGCCGTGCTCACTGCAGCCTCTGGTCAGCTTGCTGTTCCCAGCTCGGTTAAGCCTTGGGCCTTTGCTCTGGCAGTTCCTTCTGCTCCGAACGTCCTTCCTCGAGGTTTCTTCCTCTAGGTAATCGCAAGGCTTATGGCCCCTGCTCCCTCTGAGTCCCTTAGAGGCTTTCCCCGACCACTTTATTACAACCGTACCCCCCCTTACCATCCTCTGTCTTGTTCTATTTTGCTTCATTTCTCACCTCCTGACATATTATACATATTTATTCAATTTCTGTCTCTTTCCACGAAAATGAAAGCACTAAGACTTTATCTTGCTCACTGGTAAAACCCCGTTTCTGGGCATGCAGAGGAAACTTCAATATTTGTTGAACTAAGATATAAAATAATGATACATGTAGGGTGCCTTATAACAATCTTAGATCAAACTTCTGTAGGTGAATTAAAAAAAAAAACAGTATATATATCAATGATGATGTTCAGTAATAAGAGGAGCAAACTACCGATACATTCACCAACCCAGATGAGTCTCACTTACTCAAATGAGTAAGTGAAGGAAGCCAGACTCAACAGGCTACTCACTGAATAACGTCAGGATATTCTGGAAACAAAACTTCATGATATTTAGTCAAAAGGCCATAAAGCAGATCAGTGGTTGCCAGGGGCCAAGAATGGGGGGTTAGGGCTGACACAAAGGAATTTTGGGGGTTAATGGAAATGTTCTACATCTCGATAATGGTGATGGTTACCTAAATGCCCTCATTTACTAACACTTGTAGGACTCTTTATAAAAAGGGTAAATTTTACTGTATGCAAATCATACCTAAGTAAACGTGACTAAAAAGTCACATTCTCATAGAGATTTTTGTTGTAGTATTTGGGCACTTCTTGTGAATGTTAGTTAATGATTCACTTTGCCTGGGTGGCAAAGTAACCCCAGCTCTTTGGTGTCATTCCTGCTTACTGCTGCCAGGAAATGCCTGTGCCCGGAGTCTGATTGGTTCTCAAGTGGGAGAGATTTGTTTAGGTGGAAACCTGTTGTTGATTTCCTTTCCAGCATCTCCCACTCCCTTCGTTACTGGACAGGGGCCTGGCCCTGAGTGGGTCTGCCTAGGGCCAGCTGTAACATGTGGGTTCTTGACTTCGAATGGGGAAGATTTCACAACACAAGCCCAGGTGACTATGAGGACACATTTATTAAAGCTGAGGGCAATGAAACAAGGAAGGGCTTAGCATAGAGAAGCAACTGGAGGACCTAGGCTTGGTTACCTTAGTTCACTGGGAAGTCAGAGAAAGGGGTTTTTGGGACAGGTTCACGGGATCAGCCTGGGACAAGCTACCAGCTGCCCATTGCCTTAGAGTTTAGGAGATGTGTGCCTGTGAAGAAAAAGTGGAAGAAGAGGAAGGGAAAGGAAATGGTGTGGGCTGCTCCTTAGAGGAGGAGCACACACACTGGGTTCTTTGTTTTGAGGCTTTTATCTCTCCTTGAAGGCAGAAATTCTAGGGGAGGTCTCAGGGGAGGGTTTCAGGAGAATAGTCATCAGTTCCCCAGGTGTTCCCTTTCAGGGTTACAGTCTCCTCTGATTCGTCAGTGGCAGGGCAGGGGGTCTTTAGTCATTGCAGTTGGTCTGGCCAGCGCCCACCTGGTTTGGCTGCTTTTCAGGGCATGGGGCTGAAATACAACTGAGGCTTGGATGTTATCTCCAGGGAGGAAAGGGCAGGGGAGAAGAGGTTACCCTGGGGCAAGGTCTTTGTTTACCTAGTTTTGCCCCTTCCAGGCCTTCCCACCGTGGTGATTATCTGCACCTGGCTATAAATTGCTCAGTGTTCAGCTATCTCAGTTTCCCTATTCCACTTGCCAAGGAATTTTCCTAGCTTCTTACTGTTCTGTCTCACCTTTAGGAAGAGAGCACCTTTCCCACTGTGGTTGGGTGGGGCTGACCTTTGCCCTGTGTCCCCAGGAGTGGTCAGTGATCCCAAACAGAGCTCCTGGGGTAGATGACCTATTTTTGCTGGAATTGGTAGGATGGAAATGTAAGCCTGTTGGTGAATATCTTGCTCATTAAGTGGAGAAAGGACACATACACAGAAACCTGATGTTTAAGCACCTAGATCTGGCCATGCCTGAAGTTTGCACCCCGGACACCCCAGTGACATGTGCCAATGAATTTCATTTTTTTCCACTTACGCCATGTTGACTTTGGTGACTTCCATCAATTACAGCTGAACAAGTTCTGACTCGTGCATTGCAAATGAGAGATGTTTGATCTAGGAGGCGATAGGATAGTAAAGGTGAGACAGTGAACTAAATCAATGAGTTGTGAGAGGAAGGTCCCCTAATCTCCCTGAACGTTTTTATTATGGAAGCAGGAGCAGGGATAGAGGGTTGAGATGAGGGAGCTTGAAGGGTGAACAGCTAGGCATGCCCCTGGCCAAATGGGGCTGGCCATGCCAGGACCCCATCTCTTCCTACCTGGGGGTCCCTGGCTGGCTGAGCAAGGCCTGGAGGCAGCAGGCAGTGGGATTGGAGAGAGTCCAGGACTGTAAGCCAGCTCTGGGCTCCTGCCCTCAATTCCTGGGCCTCACTTTCCTTTCCATAAAACAGGGGTGCTGACTGCCTTCCCTCCTCAGGGTTTGTGATAGTGCCTCAAAGCAGGTGACAGTCTCTGAAACTGTCACAAAACCCGTCCGCACTCTATAGCTTCCTTTGCATGAAGGGAAAAGGCTGGGCATGGATTGGAAAGACAAGACCCTCGTGCCTGTTGTAGGACTTGGGCTGTGATGTGACCTTCTTTGTATGAATTGTGGATGACAGATCTTGGATCAAAAGAGGGTGAGAGGAGGAGTGCGAGTCAGGCCCACGGACGGAGAGCCCTTAGGGGCCAGGGACGTGGGCATGGGAGGAGTTTTCGGAAGGGCGGGCCAGGCAAGGGGCCTGGGACAGGTTATTGGCTGGAGTTGTTAGTTCCATGCCTTTTACATATTTGGAAAGAAGGAAAGACGCTTTCTTTGTTTGTTTTATAAAATTATATTGACTTTCTCTGAATACGAAAAGATCACTTATCTGCTTAAGAATTTTGAAAATACAGAAAAGTAAACATGAGGACATAAAACCACCCATGATCGTGTTATTTCCAGATACAACCCTGGGAATATTTTTGTGTATTTCCTCTCAACATTTATTTGTGTGCTTATGTATATTTTATATATATGAGAGATGGGTTCTAAATAAAATAGGATTCTGCTGTATATATAGCTTTAGAATCTGTGTTTTTCACTTAGTGTATAATGTGTTTTCCTGTAACTTTACATTTTTGGTAGCCTGGTTATTGTTATATTCTACTATATAGATGTATCTTTTTATTGGCTAGAAAAGTTTCCAATTTTGTAGGATTATAAAATAATATTGTGGTTAAATCCTTACAGATATGTTTTTGTGCATGCCCTTGAATAATTTTGTAGGACAGAGCTTTAAAAGTGGAATCATTAGGTCAAACGAGATGTCCACAAACTGTCCCTGATAAGTTGGGCCCATTTGCTGTCTACCAGTGGTGCATTAGGATTCAGAGTCCTTTGAATCTGACCCTTGGTGGTATTACTGTATTTTTAGAGACTTTTCAGTTAATATATGGGAAAAGCTATCTCATTTTTATGTTATACGCCCTTTTTCTGCTTACAGTAAGGCTGCACATTTTTTCCATAGAATTAATAGTTATTTGTGTGTTTCTGTGAATTGTTCTTTCTAGCCTTTATTCCTTTTCCCGTTGGCGTGCTTGTATTTTTCTTACTGAGTTATAAGGACTCTGCTTATAGTAAAAATATTAGTCCTTTGTGGAGACCAATGCTTTTTATGAGTGCAGTGAAATGTTTGAATAATGGGTCTTTTGTTGAGGTCAAGGCGGAAGATTTGATTGGGTGAGGGTAATTCTGATGCCACCCTCCCTCTTCCCTACACATATATTCAAAAATATTAGTATCTTAGTATGTTAAAATGCCCTTGTTTTCCTTAGTTTCACAGATGTTTATCCCAGAGAGGGTAACTGGCCCAATGCCCACAGAGCTGGCTACCACTGAGCTGGGCTCGAACCGGGACCCTGCGCGTCTGCTCAGCCGCTTTATGTTGCGTTGCCTGGGACACCTCTGTCTCTTCCCCCAGGCTTCCAAACCCTTCCTGTAGGCATTTGGTCCTGGATGATGAGTGTTTTTACACTAGCCTCCCTACTAAAAAGCAAAATCTGTTTGAAAGCTGTGTTACAGGTTTTTCCAGAATATCCAGTTTTCAGAATCCACCTGCACCCCTTGCCCCCAGCAATTACCATTTGAATTTCCCAATCTGCAGCTCCCTTTGTACCAGGCAGTCACTGGGGCCAAGGGAGCTTCCACCAGGGTTCGTTCCTTGGGTCTGGGAGAGGGTGGACGGAGCCCTTCCTGACCTTGGCCCAGCCTCTCCAAGAGAGAGTTCCTTTTCCACAGTGGTTTCTGCGAAATAGCAGCAGGTCAGTTAGGATGTGGATTCTTTCCTTCTCTCAAAGCTTCTTTCATTTAAATATGTTCATATTTTTTTCTCCGAAGCCTCCTTTTCCTGAGAGAATGATGTTAGAGGCTTCTGCGGCTAAATTTAGCTCTTGCTGACGCACTGGCCCTCTTGCGAGCAGCCTCCTCGTGTCTCTGTTTCTCTTAGCCTCGCTTATTTGCTGGTAGATGAACACCATCACATCCTACATAATATTTAGCTTTGAGTCGTTTCCAGATGGGAAATGCGTATCCATATTTTCATAGCCGTGTTCTCTGCGTAAATGGAGTGTCATGAAGCTGGGGGCCAGCAGCCGGCAGGGCAGGTAGGGGGGCTGGGAGCCAGCCTGTGAGAGGCAAAGATTCACAGGGTGGTGGTGGGGAAAGCAATGTGGCCATTGTCATGGGTTTGCTTGTGCTTGAGCAGGAAAAATATGCGTCTCTTGGAGGAGATCTGGGGATGGTATTTGGGACATAAATGGATAATTTTCAGGGAGGGGAGGCCCTCCTACTTGGGGCAAGCCTTAGTACTGTTAAAGAGTTAGTCTTACACTTGTTAAAATGATGAGAATGATTTTATTCAGAGCTATTGCAATAGGGGTATGCAGTAGGAGTAACAGGTGGGATTGATTCGGAGCACAACAAGGACTAGTAGGGATTTATCACCAAGGAACGGAGTGCAGGGCTCCGAGGATGGAAAATTACTAAGAGGAGACCTCAAAGACAGAGGTAGTCTTACTAAGACATGGCTATGTGGACCTGCTTAGGAAGGCCAAGGCCAAGGTCCAGTTACGGAGAAGGCTCAGGGCTCCAAGAAGCCAGACTAAAACTTGGCCAAGGAGACAGTCTTTGTCAGTCCCCCATCTTGTTCAAGGACAGAAGAGACATTCTTCTCTTCTCTGAACCACACAAGTTTATTTCTCATTCAGTTGCCTTTTGTTCATTAAGGACCATCTGTTGGACTAGAAGATATTTGCTGAATAGAGTGAACTGCCAGGCATTTAAATGAAGGGATTCATGATATGCTGTGGTGATGAATCCTTTGAAGTTTTTATCAAGTTATCCAGCTTCAGCGGACAGCTTTTTAGACATCGGTGGGCAAGGTCAGCTCCAACCCACCTGGAGCTCCGATAAGGAGCTGGGCGGTCAGGGTGTAGTTCCCAGTGAAGCCGCGTCCAGAGGGTGAGAGGGAAATGGAAAACTACAAGGATTGCAATAATGTGCAAGATGGCAGATCTAGTCCGATGTACAGATAGGTGAAAGATTTCAAAAAATGTACTAAAAGGTGAAAAATATGCTCAGTGACAAATGAACAGGACCAGAATTTGGTAATGCACAAGAGCATGATAGTTTTCTATTGAAATAGGACATTTCTTTCTGCAGTGTCCTACACTGGTCATTGGGTGCGTGTGTTGCAGTGTCAGCACGGAAAGTGGCCTGGTGACAGGCAGGCTGGGTTCGAGTCCCTGAACCAGCTGTGAGATGTTGAGCCTTCCTAGCGGTTGCTTTCTGGCTATGAAATAGGGCAGAATCAATGTGCATTTCATCATCCGTTTCAATCATTACAATATCCTGCTCCCCAAGGTGTTGCACCCATTTTACAGATGAGGAAATATGCTTTAAGGCTGCCCTGTGTCCCAAGGGGACACACCCAGGAAGCTGCTGAGCTGGGATTTGAAGCCAGGACCGTAAGGGCCATGTTGTCAACTGTGACAAAGCCAGGAAGCTGGCCGTATTCAGCAGCTTAAGCGACGGTCTGCAGCTGTGACTGTCGAGGTCCTGGCATCCATCCACCTTCTTGGTCCCCAATGGGTCACTCTGCATCCCTGCCTGCCTGCAGCATCCCTCGGGGGCCTGCAGGTCTGTCCCTCAGACCTTGTCACTGCTTCACAATCCACAAATGGAAAAGTGGCACTTAAAATGAATTTATTCAGGTGGGAGTTGTGTAAGACGTGAAAATAAGGCTTTTGAGCTGCTGCACATAAACTGAAGTGTGAATGAAAAGCTTTTTATTTGGTTTCCGAGCCAGACTTTGAGAAGCCAGTGGGCCGTGTGGTCTGGAAGTGCATGTTATGGGCAGTGGGTCGGAACAGGGGCCACTTTGAATGGCAAGGAGGGAGAATCGCTCTTGCACAGCTGGAACGGCCAAGAGGCCGGGATGTCAATAAACACAGTCGGGACACAGAAAGCCTTTTCCGAAAAGATGGAAGGCGGGGGAGCAAAGGAAAGGCAGTGCCTCACTCCCGGTGTACTGGAGAAGGAAAATGCTTGAGGTAACCCATGTTGGCAGTTTTTATAACTTCCTCCCAATAATGTGCCGGGCAGACCCTGAACAGGCTGGTGTTTTATTTTCATGTAGCGAAGCCGAGTGGACCAGGGGCAGCTCTCCAGCGGCGGCTGGCCTGGGGCTGTGCCCATGGAGTGAGGCAGGAGTGCCTGGGTCCAGGGCGATGAGTCCACCCTCTGGCAAGGCGGGAGCAGGGTTCGGGGCCTCTAGTGCATGCGTGTTTGGCTCGCCAGAGCCCTTCCACGTATGGTTCCCTCTGGCTGGTGCCAGTGAGGGCGGTGGTGGGCAGTGTGGGAAGGCAGCCACTCTGGGAAGGAAGGTGCTAGTCCGTGCTGTCTTAAGTGTTGCTGGTGGGGAACTGCATGGCAACCGTAGTGAGGGAAACCCACAGAACATTCTTTGTGCCTTCGGTTGCTGCTTGCCAAGGCACTTTCCATGACCAGGTTTAACCTGCATTTATAATCTCTACTCTTTGGTAATATGAATATATGTGTGTGAGGCATATTTGAACATGGGATTGTGTGTGTGGTTAAGAATATGTATCCATTACACTGGTGCCTCGTCGGGGCTTGTTATTCAGCATTTTTTTGGGAGCTATGAACTGGAGAAATGTCCAACTAGCTACTCTGAGACACTAGCAAAACTCAGAAAACTTGTTTGCTGAGGGTATGATCTGCCGTTTTGTGTTTTTGCTGTAGATTCCCTCTCTGTTTTCTGCTAGGTATCACATGATCGCTGCTGTGATTTTGGTGCTTGTATGGCCTTCCAGATTCGTTCCAAATGAGTATATATTCATGTAGAATAAAATCTAATTGATTGCTAATATTTGAATGTCACCGTTTGCTAGCACTTTACATGTGTGGAATCATTTAATCCTCAACAATCCAGTGATTGGTTTTATTATTAAACACATTATTCGGATGAGAGAGCTGAGGTCCCAAATGATTAGGTGCTTTGCTTAAGATCACATAGGCGAGGCCCTGGATGGTGGAGTGTTATCTTGATAAGCCAAGGATGTGGGTTTGATTCCTGGTCAGGGCATACACCGGAAGCAACCGATAAATGCATGAGTGAGTGGAACAACAGATTGACGTTTCACTTTCTCTCCCCCTTTTTCTCCCTAAAACCAATAAATAAAATTTTTTTTAAAACTTAAAAAAAAAATCACATAGGTAAATAACCAAGCTGGGATTGGAACCCAGGCAGTCTGGTTTTGGAACCAGATGCTCTTAGCTACTCAGTATACTACCTTGCAAAAGCATAGGCTAAAACTCTCATACCGATTTTAGCCTGCTTTCTTCACTTACTATATTATGAACCACTTTCAATGCCCACGACCTTCCATCTAGAGCATCATTCGAAATGGCTATGCTGTGGTACGTATGTCCTCGACATGGACTGTTATTTTCCTGTGTGGTCGTTTTGAGCAATAATTATTATATTAAACAACTAGCAAATGCCGAGGCTCTGTTCCCGGAGCTGCACACGCATCATCTAGCTCGTTCCTCACAAAATGAGGCTCGTGCAGGGGACGGTCAGGGAGGAGCAGGACAGGTTTTCCGGAGACTCTCACTTACATAAAACCTCAAACTTAGATTTTGGACCTTATCTTCAAATGCAGTTATGTATACAATAATAATATTTTTATTTCTTCATTTTTTACAGTAACTTACTTTGAAATAGTTTGATGCAGAGGAATTGCAAAAATACTAACAGACTGCTATCCCCAGTGATAATATCTTACTAGCAGTGGTATACCGTCAAAACCAGGAAATTGATGTTAGTGTTTCCTATTAGCTCAGGTTCCCTGTTTGCTATTAATGTTAAGTTTAAAAAAACTAACACTTAAAATACATCACACTTGATCATCGAGTTTAGTCTTTCTCAGTTGTTAAGGGTACAGGAGTCTCCAAGTGGAGAGGGCTTGGGCATCTGCTGATGCAGAGAAGTGAACACTGTTACTAGCCCCATTCAGTAGCTAAGGCATGGAGGTCAGAGAGGTTAAGTCACTTGCATGAGGTCACACAGCTATAGTGAGCTTCAGAGCCACGACTTAACCCACTGGATTCTAAGATCCACTCTCTGAACCCCACACTCTCCAGCATCTCCTCTGGTGTGTTGCTGTTCAGGGCGAGGCTCTGGACACGAGGCATGTGTTTATATGTGCACACACACAGACATTTCCCTGCTCTCCAGAGTCCCTTCTGCTAGACTGGAAAACGCTGGAGCTAGAGAGGACCTTGAGTTGGACCTTCAGCCTCACTTACTGGAGAGCAGTCAGGCCAGCCTAGGGGCTTATCTGCTGTGTCCGGTGTTGCCCCAGCACACAGGGCTCTAGGCTGTGTTCTCCCACAAACCTTTTCGTTTTCTTGCTTACTTTTTTTTTTTTAATATTTTTATTTAAGATTTTATCTATTTGTTTTTAGAGAGAGGAGAAGGGAGAGAGAGAAAGAGCAATGTATGGTTGCCTCTCACATGGCCCCCACTGGGGACCCGGCCCACAACCCAGGCATGTGCCCCGACTGGGAATCGAACCAGGACCCTCCGGTTCCCAGCCCGCGCTGAATCCACCGAGCCACACCAGCCAGGGCTCTTGCTTACTTTTGAGACTCTGCTCCAGTTGCTGTTTCCATGTTTGCTGACTTCTAGCCCCTGTGGTTCTGCGTTTGCTCAGCCCCCTCCTGGAGGAGCCTGGGCAGTGGTGGGCTGAGCTGAGCCTCCCGGACTTCTCTGCCTTTCCATTGCTTTTCCCGTTCACCCATCCCATGCCCTTCAGCCAGTGGCAGGGACACCAGCAAAGAGATGGAGAAAAAGCCACGTGTGTAGGGAAGATCAATGAAATAAAATTTTTCTGAAATCTTGTCCATGGGAAAAGATATTTCTACCCTTATCCTACTTCCTTTTTCTTTCTTTTTTTTTTTTGGTTTAATCCTCAACCGAGAATATGTTTGTTGGTTTTAGAGAGAGAGGAAGTGGGAGAGAGAGAGGAAGAGAAACACTGACGTGAGAGAGAAACATCAGTCTCGTACTCACCCAGACCTTGCCCCAAGTGTGCCCTAGCTGAGGATGGAACCGCAACCTAGGTATGCGCCCTGACCAGGGATCAAACCCATAATCTTTTGGTGCGTGGGATGACACTCCAACCGACTAAACCACCCAGCCAAGACCTATTCCCTCTCTTTAACCACCTTCTCATCCACCTTCATTCAAGCTTTATCTGCCAGCCCAACCCACTTTTGTAACCCAAAAAGCAGACAAAATCCACCCCCTTGCTTTCCCAGCTACAACTTCTCAGCTCAAGCAAAGGTGATGTGTAGAATTTAACACCCTGTCTCTTTAAGAAATCTGGTTGCCCCTGAAGTAGCTCTGCCCAAACTTTTACTGGCTCTTTACTGGAGCTGTGGGAGTGCAGAGCAGGATTGTTCCAGACCCCTACCCACCCCACTTCAGAAATCCCAGATGCGCCTGACACTCTTAGTTGATCTGACAGTTGGGTGTGTGCTAGGGTGTACACCTTTGTAGGTGTGAGAGAGCATTTGGTGGCCTGCAAGGACCTCCTGAGCCATGGGGACTGAGCCCAGGCTTGCTGAAGCTTCTGGCCACTTTGGATGGAAAAGTGATCCCAGGCCAGGGGCTGCACCCGGTAGGGGCCGGGCAGAGGGTGATTTATTCACAGGAGTGTTGGCTGTCCGAAACAGCTGCGGGAGCTGGTCTGCCAGTGAAGCAGCGGTTGAGAAATGGCACTGCCACCCTACCTTCATTACATGCTGAGTCCTGTCCAGGGCCATTGTCCGAGGCACACAGAGGACTGTATTTCCTCATTGGAAGCTCCTCTGCCCTGAGAGCAGGGAAAGGAGAGGGGATTAACTTGATTCGTCCTTAGATTCGTCCTTAGACTTGCACTTCCTTAGCTCCACGGAGCTCAGTCTGCAGTGGAGACCTCTGGTATTCAGGGGTAAACAGCGACCTCCCTAAACATAAAGGTGGGCCACAGAGAGAACATTCCAGGCCAACAGGTGATAGTCAGGTGCCTGCCAGAGAGGGCCTTTCCAAAGACCAGTGAAGTAAGGGAAGCATCAGTAATTCAGTTGCTCTAGTTTTTAAAGTAGATTCCAGCATTTTAATATTCATTCATTCTTCCAACCTTGTACCATGCAATGTACGATGCAGATGTGGCTAAGACTTATTCTCTGCCCTTAGGGATGATCCATGGCCAGCAGCATCAGTTGCCTCTGGCAACCTGTGAAATGCTGAATCCCAGGTCTCATCCCAATTTACTGAATTAGAGTTTGCATTGTCACAAGTTTATACTATCCCGGGATCCCCAGTGCTTCACATGTACCCTAGAGTTTGCAAAGCACAGAGTTAGTCCGCATGTTCTGCCTGATGGATATCACTCCATCAGAGAAGTTTTCCACTAACTGTATACTTGAGTTGACACATGTGATGCAATGTCTTGGTCATCTCTGCTGGAGTAGGAGAGAATGCAATAAAAAGTAATTACAGTGCAGTGTGGTAAGTGTACTAAGTGAGGCACAGGCTATGGGCAGCTAGAGGAAGGACCAGCCCTTTCTGTAGGAAGTTGCTATGTCTTATATTCACCCAAAAGATAAGTTCTAACCCTCAGTACCTCAGAATGTGACCTTATTTGGAAATCGTGTCACTGTAGGTATCATTAAGATGAGATTACTTTAAGTAGGGTGGGCCCCTAATCCAAGGAGAGGAGATGGAGAGGCACAGGAAGAACACCTGGTGAAGATGGGGACAGAGACTGGACTCATGTAGCGACGAGCCAAGAAGTGACAAGGGTCGTTGGCAAATACCGGAAGCTAAGAGAAAGGCATGGCATGGATTCCTCCCCAGACCCTTCAGGGAGAGCAGGGCTCTGCCGACACCTTCACTTGGACTCCCAGCCTCTGGAGCTGTGGGAGAGTACAGTTGTGTTGTTTGAAGCCGCCCACTTTGCGGCACTTCGCTGTGGCAGCCCTAGGAAGCTGAGACGGGGTCACGGAAGACTCAACAAAGAAGGGCAGTCGAGTGGGTTTGGTGGGCACCCCAAGGGGAAGTTGTATCTGCAGAAATGAGAGCCCTTGCAGAGGCAGGGAGGGGACAGCAAGCATGGGTTTGTTCCAATAGTCAGATGGTGGCTGCTTGGATTTTAAACAGGGAAGGGACAGATTTGGCTTTTGGAGAGAGGAGCTGGAGCCGAGATCAACCTTTCAACCATTAGAAAGGCAGCAAGATTGTACAGAGCTGCCCCAGTGCAAACACACAAACACTTTAAACACTAAGGGAGGCAAAGATGAGCAAGGATTCTTACCAGCAGAACAGGTAGGTGGGCGGTAGGGCTTGTAGGAAGCTTCTTCGTTCTCTGGTAAATATTTGCTGCTTACTGTGTGCTGCGCTAGCAGAGGGGCGTGGCATAAGGTCAGACAAGCTTCCTGACCTGAGGAACTTAAACTGCAGATAAGCAGTAGAGAAACACACAAAGCAGATAACCGCTGACCGTGATAAATGCTTTGAAGGAAATACTCGGGGTGATAGGAGAGAGTGGTCTGACATAGGGTGGTCAGGGGCTGAGGATTCAGTGAGATAACAGACATCACGTGATATGCACTTCATAAGGTTATTATTCTTCCTTTAAAGGTGAATGTTTTATCTACTAATTCTCCTCTGGTTTTTAATTTGCAGAGGTAGATAATGGATTTTCGCCCCAACACAAAACCTCTCTTTCCTGGATATGTTTGGGACAGCCTAACATTGTCTTACCGCAGGGCGATCAAGTGGGCTTCCCCGCCTCTGATCACAAAGTCCACGTGTGCAGTCTCCTCTGCCGAAAACCAGAGTCTGATCCGGCAGACCAGAGCCCTCCACCGTCTCCTGGAGCGCCGAAATCAGTTCTCGTAGCGTGGGCTCTGACTCCCTCTCAGTCCAGCTCTGTGCCTTGGGGGAAGGACTTTCCCTTTCCTTACAGTGCCTTCTCCTATCTTCCCTTGGACTCCGTCCTGTTCCCCTTCTGAGTTGGATATGAGTCTCATTTCACCACCCTTACAGCTGCACCCGGTCACACTGGTGCCTGCCCCCTCCTCGGACCTCCTGCTGTTTGTTGGGCGCCCGCTCTGTGCCAGGCCCTGTGCTGGGTACAAGGGAGGAAGCCCGTGAGTGAAAGGACAGGTTCCCTGTCCCTGGAGTGCAGGCAAATAGACTAATTCACTTTTCACACCATCACACACACCAAAGGACCACTCCTCTGGGTCCTGTGCTGGGAAGGAGACAGGTGCCTGGTAGCATAAGTGTTAAGGTGGTCAGTGACATGGGCCGTGAAAGAATTCACAAAGAGAAGAAAGTGTAGAGAATAAGGTTTTTATTCATTCTCTGTGGAGAGAGATACACCGGCCTTGAGGGATGGGGGCCTTGAGCTATTATTGGATTATAATTGGAATAAAAAGGGTGGGGGGTTGCTGTTGTGTGCCCTAACCGCCCCCTTCCTGCTCCCCGGGCTATTGGGATGCTGTAACTGAGGCTGCAGTTTCTTCCAGTGTTATCTTCTGCCTGTGGCTGTGGGGAGCGGTTCTGTTCTTGCATCCAGTAATTTCCAGGCCTGCGGACAAGCTCAGAAGAGTAAAATGGAGTCATGTTTACAAGGTCAAAGGCCTGCTCAGCAAATGGCACCGACTTTATCCTTTCAATGAGAGTCTGCAGTGAGGGGATCTGGCCTGGTTGGGAAGGAACTGAGGGCTGTGGAACTGAGGGCAGGACGTTGAGTAGACTGCAACTCAGTAAAGAGGGGCAGTGGGAGCCCAGAGCCTGGGCAGGAGGGCTGAGAGCCACCTGGGAGCAGGGGGATCCCTGCTCCCCTTCTCTGTGCCTGATCGCTCCCCAAAGAGCCCAGCTGCTGTCCGCCTTTGCCGCCTCTTTGTCAAACCCGACGACCGTGTCCTGCTGGACCTGCCAGCAGCATTTGCACGATTGGTCGTCCTCTTCTCCTTGAAATGGCTTTGTCCCTTGGCTCCTAGGACACCGCGCTCTCCTGGTGTTCTTTCTGCTTCCCTAGAAACGCCTTCTCAGGCTCCCTTCTTGTTCCTCTTCTTCCTCCTGGCCTTACGTGTTGAGGCGTCCCAGGATTTTGTCCTTGGATCTCTTCTGCCCCTGCTCCCTTGGTGACCTCCAACTCTAGCTTTAAATGCCATCTCTCGATTTATTATTATCTCCGTCTCTGGCTGAAGCATCAGACTCATACATCCAACCACCCCACTGGAATATCCAGTCGGCATCTCAGAATTAACCAGGCCCAAATTAAATCTGGCTTCTTCTCTCCCATAAATTCCCCGCCCAACACCCAGTCTTCCCCACCCCAGTAAGTAATCATTACAGATTGTATTCAAGCTGTGTAACATTGGGGTCATCCCCGAACCCTCTGCCCAGCCCACTCACATCAGATACATTAGCAAATCCTGTCTACTCTTCCTGCAGAGTATATCTGGAATCTTTTTTTACCTCTCACCGCCTCCCTTGGTCCAGGACACCATTGTCTTTTGCCTAGATTATTGTGATTAATTCCCAACTACACTTCTGCTGCTGACCCTGCCGTTCTCAGCATGGAAGCCAGAATGGTCCTTCCAGAGTATAATTAGGTCACGTCACGTCACTCTCTGCTCAGAACCCTTTAATAGCTGTGCGTGTCACGCCAAATAAAAGCCACAGCCTTTCGAGTGGCCTCCACAGCTCCCCCAGAACCGTCCATCTGCTGCCTCTCTGACCTCATCCACTGTCACCCTCCACCTGCTCCCCCAGCCCAGCCGCACTGCTCAGCTTCTTCCTAGAGCACGCTAGGTTTGTTCCCACCTGAAAGAATTTTTGTTATTCCTTCTGCCTGGAGTATTATCCCCTGAGGTGTCTACAGTAGGTGCTCCTTTAGTTATAGTGTTGATAAGATACAGGGACTTAACTCTTGCCTTTATGTCAATGCCTGTGGTTACGGGATCTATACATGATCAGCAAAGACTTACTGTATAAGCCTCACTTCCACACCTTTATCAGGACTTTGTTAAAGTGTCTCCACCCCATCTGAATTTTCTTTCCTTTCTCCTGGGACATTCCTTATCCCCCTGCTTTGTTTTCCTCCCTGCTGCTTAATCTAAGCCACTTACATATTTTCCTTCTTTATCTTATCTTTCTTTTAAAAAAATATTTTATTTATTTATTTTTAGAGAGGGAAAGGGAAGGAGAAAGGGAGAGAAACATCAATGTGTGATTGCCTCTAGTGTGCCCCCTACTGGGGACCTGGCCCGCAACCCAGGCATGTGCCCTGACTGGGAATCGAACCAGCCACCCTTTGGTTTGCAGGCCTGCACTCCATCCACTGAGCTTATCTTTCTTTCTTGATAAACATCCCTGCCCCTGCATGTTAATCTTTCTCACCACTGTATCCTAGGCATTTAAAATGGTATCTGATACATAGGGGGTGCTAAAACATATATCCACCAGGCCCTGGCTGGTGTAGCTCAGTGGATTGAGTGCAGGCTGTGAACCAAAGGGTCACAGGTTCAATTCCCAGTCAGGGCACATGCCTGGGTTGCAGGCCAGGTCCCCAGTGGGGGCCATGTGAAAGGCAACCACACATTGATGTTTCTCTCCCTCTCTTTTTCCCTCCCTCCCCTGCTCTAAAAATAAATAAATAAAATCTTAAAAAAAATAAAAAAAGAAAAAACTTTAAAAATATATATATCCAATGGAATTAATAAATTCATACAGATGAATCTTTTTTTAAAAAAGATTTTATTTATTTTCAGAGAGGGGGGAAGGGAGGGAGAGAAACATCAGTTGGTTGCCTCTTGCATGCCCCCCGGCCTGCAACCTAGGCATGTGCCTTGGCTGGGAATTGAACCAGTGACCTTTTGGTTCACAGACCAACGCTCAGTCCACTGAGCCACACCAGCCAGGGCCAGATGAATTATTTATAGGGACAACCTCACATGATGACTTTTCAACTCTGTGAACATACCTGCCTCTCTACTTGGTTAGATCTGCATTTATTTCTGCCAGCTGTGATTTGTAGTTTTCAGTGTATAGGTCACTTGTGGCTTTTGATTGTAAATGGTATTATTTTAAAGTTAATCTCAATTGCTTATTACTGGTATATAAAAATACAGTTGATTGTTTTATAGTGACTTCTGACTTTCTATCCTGCAACTTGGCTAAATTTACTTAATAGTAAGTTTTGTGTAGGTTCCTTAGAATTTTCTATACATATAATCATGTTGCTTACAAATGAAGATAGTGTTATTTCTTTTTTTTTTTCCCCAATTTTTATGCTTTTTATTTCTTTTTCTGGCTTTACTGCCCTGGCCAGGACTCTAGTACAATGTTGAATAAAAGTGGTGACTGGACATTTTTACCTTCTTCCTGTGCATAGGCAAGTTTTAGTTTTCGTCCCTCTTTCCCTGCCCCCCACCCCACCCCCTGTACGCCCCACATTTATTTCTTTTTAGCAGTTTTACAATCACCCATTCACTGCTTCTGAGGACCCTCATTCCAAATCAGGTCTCATTTGAGTGGTTTGGAGCTCTGACCTTGGGTGACATTGGGAACGATGTAGGAGCAATGCCTGGATCTCCTATTATGAGGCTATCTGCCTCTTTCTCCTTTCTAGATATGTAACTCCAAAGGGGCCTTAGGGCAAGCAGGGCCTCTGGCAACTTAATTTTTAAAAATATTATTTTATGTTTTAGCTGGTGCTCGGGGGTAGGACACTGAGTTAAGTACTTCCCTCAATGTACGGCATGCCCTTGTGGTCCGTGCAAGGCGCCTCTCCCATGCGTTCGTTATGATTTCCCGTTCCTCCTCTGCCTCTCAGGTGACTGTTCTCACACGTATCATGCGTGCCCTTTTCTATGCGTTTTCTTCTTAGGAAATGTGTACAGTTAATTTCTGTGCAAGTTTCTAAACTCTTAATTATACAACTGTAATATTTTACTATAAAGTGGTATTGTTATAGATGTCACTGATTTTTTTCACTCAGCTGAATGTTTTCATTTTATTTTACATATACATATTTTTTTTACAGATTTTATTTATTTATTTTAGAGAGAGGGGTGAAGGGAGGGAGGAAGAAAGGGAGAGAAGCATTGATGTGAGAGAAACATTGACTAGTTGCCTCCTGTACATATTCACTCAGGAAGTTGGTACATGATGGGGACACATTCTCTCTCTCATTGGTTGAGTATTATTTGAATTTATTATGAGGATATTTTGCTTTAGTAATTAGAAAACCCACACAGATTAAAAATACATGCCTGACCAGTGAGACTCATTTTTGTTATGAAATAATTTCAGATACTTCCAAAAATTAATTCTTGGGTTAATGTAAAAATTTTAGATTTATATAGCACCTTCCTAAAATGCAAGCTGCTTTTACCTTATGGTCTTACTTTCACCTTCAAATACCTTCTTGGAGGAGGTAGAGTGGGGAGGAAACTCAAGTCTGAGAAGGGTGGGTGCTGTGTCCAAGTCAGTGTTCCAGTGTAGACTGCGGTGTCCTCCTGCTCCTCACCTCGTGTGTCGTTAGGAAAGCTCAGCTCCCACCAGACGGAAACAGTGTGCTGGGTCTCCTTCATGTAGAAAAGCACAGTGGCTTTGCTCTCACAGACTTTGCCACGGCTTTACCGCCTACAAGCTCTGTGACTGTGGCTAAGACCCTCGGCATCTGTGAGTTAGGTGCTGTCATCCATAACATAAGGGTCCTGGTGGGGCCTCTTCTTGGGTTGTTGTGAGGCTTCCATGTGAAGGGTCTGAAGTGAATGCCGTGCTTAGTAAGTGTTAGCTTTTGTTACTGTTACTATTGGGAAGGAAAACCCAGTCCCTGAGACAAAGGAGGCCAGATGAAAGAAAATCAAATGAGAACAAGGATGATTTTAGTAAGGGTTGAAGACATGACTTCATCTCCCAGTTACTATCCCCCCACAACACTGCACAACCACTTAAAAAAAATTAAACCTGTTGCTAAGTGCTAGCAGCTACACCGCCCCTGGCTCAGCAGGAATCGAAGGAAGGACTGGAGCAAGTATTTTGCAGTGTGAGGAAGGATGAGAGAATTGCATGGGCTGGTGAAACACAGTTACTCTCATTCAGTCAGGAAAACAGGCTGGTAGGGCCAGGGCTGTAGCTCTGGTACTAGAAGCTCCATGAATTCCCAGGCGGAGTCAAGCTTTCCAGGGGCTCCTTGTGCCCAGAACATCCCCGTGACCAAAGGTGCCTCCTCAGCTGCCCTGTCTGCCTGGCAGCGCCCTCCCAGCCCACCCTCACCGGTGGGCAGCCAGGAGACGAATAACGGGCAGTAACTGATGTGCCATCAACGGGGCAATGCCCAGAACACTCCGTGGATCCAGCTGCACAGGGTCCCTGGGAATGGCTGGCAGGTGGGAACAGAGAGGGTCTTCTCCCTAGCCCTTCACAAATGTGCGAGGCTGAGGGGGTACGTGGCCCCATGAATGCATTAGGGATCAGTGTATCAGAACTAGGGTCTCCAAATTGGCTTACACAGGATGCTCTTAAGAGATGTTTTGTTTGTTCTCCCTGGTGTTTGCAAAGATAATAATGGTAATAGTTAAAACTTATGTAGTCTTTTCTATGTGCTAAGTGCTATTCTAATTGCTTACATTTATATAGACCATAAATTTACACATATAATTTGATACGTAAGTATATAATGTTTATATATCAAGTATATTTTATTTCTCACCCTAGTCCTGTGAAATGGGCACTAACATGACCTCAAATGGTAATGGCTTTTCAGATGAGGGGAATGAGGCATGAAGAGGTTTAGTAGGTTGTCCAAGGTCATATGCAGGTACATGGCAGAACTAGGATTCAAAGCCCCAGCTGACCTGGCTCCCAGAGCCCGAGCTCCTAACTCTCACACGGTAGTGCATCTGTTTGTCTGAGCTAATGTTTACACACTGGGAAATTTTATATCACAGTCTGGAGAGCTGGCTCGCCTTCACAGATCAGAATAACGGGGGACATGGCTGCATCCCCTTGAGGCTGATGCCCATGCACGCTAGCCCCTTGTCATCCCTGTCCCCACTGTCCAGGTCAGTTCCGACTCTGAGCTCCTACTCGCGTGACCCCCTTCCCATACCTCTTTGTACCTGCAGACACTTCCATTTTCAACCCCTGAGCTCAGGCCCTATAGTATTTGTAGGTATGAATATTTATAAAAGTGTCAAGCATTTTCCTTTGAAATAGGAAGTATTGTCACCGTGTTTTCCATGTGAGGTCACAGTGGCAAGGAGAGGGCCAGCACTCCTGCGGAGTTTTGAGCTCTACCTTGCCCCAGGGTCTAGCTTGATTACTGCGCTCTTCCTCCCCCCACCCCGTGAGAGAGTCCACGGCGAAGTGGGTAATTGGAGCAGAAGAAATTGCTGTAGTGAAGGAACCGAGTGTGAAGAAGTCAGCCTACCAGCCACGTCTGTTTCTGTCTGTGCACAGAGCGGAGAGGGAGAGCGCGGTTGGAGCTCCAGAACGGTGTGCTTAATGAGGCCCGGACCAGAAAGAGTTATTAAA
>PVJI01016406.1:0-38353 GCA_004026765.1 Micronycteris hirsuta
CACGGCCATTGATAGACTGTTCTTAATTTCAATGTCTCCGTCCATGCCCTGCTTGCTTTCTGTCTCTGTTGTTCACGATCCAGTTAAAGGTGAGATCATATGGTATTTGTTCCTCACCGCCTGGCTTACTTCACTTAGCATAATGCTCTCCAGTTCCATCCATGCTGTTGCAAAGGGTATAAGCTCCTTCTTCCTCTCTTGATTTTGCAATAAGTTTGAAGAAGTCCACAATATATTGACACCAAAACAGTAGAATTCAAAGAAATAAAACAAAACAATGTGTGTATATACATAGAAGAGCTCTTTATATACATACCAAATTTCAATAACAGTTATTTTGGGGTAGTAAGATTGTGGGTAATATCTGTTTACTTTTTAATACATTTCTCATTTTTTTGCAATGATCATTATAACTAGAAAAAGAAAAATAAAACAGCTGGAAGAAATCAAGAGTGAGAAGAGTAAGGAGAAGAAAAGGGATAAATGGCGAAAGGGATAGAGGATCTATTTTTTGGGAGGTTTACTCTTGCTTCACTTGCTTTTTTGTATTTCAAGGCTACCTTGTAAAAATTTCCTTCTCTTTCAGTGTTCTACTTGTCTTAGTCCAACTGGAGAGGCTTTTAAACCATGTATATTTAAACCAAAATCTTGTCATTAGGGGAAAATACAATAGATTAATCCATGATTTTGAATTGTTCTTAAGGAGAAAATGCAATTGGATGGGATTAGCAGCCACACAAAACACCTGTAACTCAAGGCAGGTCAGAACATATGTCACCTTGAACTGTTCAGTATTGTACTTTAACAAAAGCTTTTCCTAATGGAAAGGTTAAAAGGGCCATGGAGGCCACTTATTTATTCTTCTAGATACCACAGATCATTGTCATTTTGTCCCTGGCAGAATTATTTTCATTAGTTGCCCTTTAGTACTATGCCTTCAGTCAAAACTGGAGACCTTCTTTATTCAATTATTTGACAAATATTTATTGAAGCGTAAGCTGTGCTAGGGACTGATCTGGATATTTTGGACCTATCAATGAATGTCCAGTTTTCATTGAACTTGCTTTCTATCCTTCTAAGAAACAGCCACATAAATAAAAGTAGTTATTGTTGAGGTTAATTGCTGCTCTATTCAATATTCCCTAGAGAAGTTTAAACCTAAGAACTTGAAAATTGGTTAAGGAATTCATACACTGTTTACTCATGAACAAACAGAGGAAAGTTTACTTCTCTCTGTGCCTCTCTCCCCCCCTCCCCCACCTCTCTCTTTGTTTGGGCTGCCAGGAAACTTAGTCTATTGTTAGCTCAACTTGTCTATACTTTTCCGAACTAAACTTTCCCTCTTTTGGAAATCCTTATCTTCCTATTTCATCCATATTTTCACTGGCCTTGCTTGTTAAAAATTTGAATTGTTTTGTTTCAAATGTATTTTGACCTGCTTCCAATCTCAAATACCTTGTGGGATTAAAGAACAAAGATAACACTATGAGGAAACAAATCGAGAACGTGGTGACTTTTTCCAAAAAACTGACCTTGTCTCTTCAAAAAACCAATAAAGAATTAAAACTAAAAAAGTAAAAGGGACTAATATAGTTTGAGAACATAGCAACCAAATGTAGTGACTCTGTTTGGACCCTGGCTCAAAAGAAAATATCCACATAAAAGATTATTCTGAGGAAAGTTGAGGAAATTTGAATAGGCCTCAGTAACAGTATTACCAAATAATTATTAATTTTCTCAAGACCTGATAATAGTGTTATGATTATAAAAGAGAATGTCCTTATGTTTAGAGAGGCACAGTGAAGTATCTTGGGGTGGTGTGTCTTGTCTGCAACTTTGGGACGATTTAGAAAAAAAATAATGCTTTTACAAACATTTATATGCAGGTAAAGCACATATGACAAGACGTTAACTGCTAAATTGTTGAGTCTGGGTATTGGGTTGAATTAGAGTGAAATCTGTACTATATCCTATATGTTTGGAAGTTTTTATAAGAAAAAGTTGGAAAATTAAATTATATGATTTAAATTATATATGAATTAAATATATAATGATTTATTTACCCTCGCCCCCTTTTTTTTTTCTTCTAGTACTCTAAGTGTTGAATGAAAAGATCTTGTAGGCCTACGCGAAAGGGGAAAGTAGCAATTTCAAGAAGGATCTGGCCACCAGTCTTAAATTCCGGAGAAACTCAGGATAACTTTAAATTTATTCAGACGTTGGTATCTTAAAGGTCATTTCTGAGCGAGAGTGGTTTCATTGGAAGTGGAAGAGAATGCAGAGTTCTGAAGTGAAGGCAGAGAGGGTAGATCACTTTTCCAGTAAACTCGGGGTTTTGTTGTTAGCTTTGCGACTGTTACTATGACATCACTGGAGATCTGGAATCATTCCCACTCCAGGCCTCCGTGAACTCTCGCGATACTAGAGCCAGGTGGAGCGCGAAACGCCGTGCGAGGGGCTGGGTCGACCGGGACAGACTTCCGCCTAGGCCGTTGTCTTGGTGGCGCGGTCGAGTCATCGCGGCGCCTCGTTGTCTTGATCTTCCTTCCCTCCCCAGCCTGGTTACGGAGGGTAGACCAGCTAAGTGTAGGGGAAGGCGACTCGGCCCTTCCCCGTAATTTCGTTCTGGTCGGATCACCGGTTACCCGCGCTGGGGCCTGGGGTCCTTGGGGCCCGCGAGGCCCGGTCTGAGAGGCTGGGGCCTACGTGGGCCCGCCGCTGGGCCCCATGAGGCACATCCTGACCAAACTGCTGGCGGCCTCCGGCACCGACTCCCCAACCCGCAGCGACAGCCCTGCGCAGGCCGCCACCTGCTCATTGCCCCCGGACTTGACCCAGGCGGCAGCAGCGGCGGAGGACGAAGAGACGGCGGCCTTTGGCCCTCCTGGCAGTAAGCAGCCGCGCGGAGACGAGGGCGAGGTGGAGGACGGGAGGGGGTGCCGCGGCGGCGCGGCGGTGCGCGCGCCCTCGCCCGAAGAAATGGAGGAGGATGCGGTCGCCAGTGTCCCTGGGGAGGAGACGGAGGACATGGACTTTCTGTCCGGGCTGGAACTGGCGGACCTGCTGGACCCCCGGCAACCCGACTGGCACCTGGAACCCGGGCTCAGCTCGCCTGGGCCCCTCTCCTCGTCCGGCGGAGGCTCGGATAGCGGCGGCCTCTGGAGAGGGGACGACGACGACGAGTCTGCGGCTGCCGAGATGCAGCGCTTTTCTGACCTGCTGCAGAGGCTGCTAAACGGTATCGGAGGCTGCAGCAGCGGCAGTGACAGTGGCAGCGGCGAAAAGAGGCGGAGAAAGTCCCCTGGAGGCGGTGGCGGCGGCGGCAGCGGCAACGACAACACCCAGGCGGCGACAAAGAGTCCTCGGAAGGCGGCGGCGGCCGCTGCCCGTCTTAATCGGCTGAAGAAAAAGGAGTACGTGATGGGCCTGGAGAGTCGAGTCCGGGCCTTGGCAGCCGAGAACCAGGAGCTGCGGGCCGAGAATCGGGAGCTGGGCAAGCGCGTGCAAGCACTGCAGGAGGAGAGTCGCTACCTACGGGCCGTCCTAGCCAACGAGACCGGACTGGCTCGCTTGCTGAGCCGGCTGAGCGGCGTGGGACTGCGGCTGACCACCTCGCTCTTCAGAGACTCGCCCGCCGGTGACCATGACTACGCGTTGCCGGTGGGAAAGCAGCAGCAGGACCTGCTGGAAGAGGACGACTCAGCGGGAGGAGTGTGTCTTCATGTGGACAAGGATAAGGTGTCGGTGGAGTTCTGCGCGGCGTGCGCCCGGAAGGCGTCGTCTTCTCTTAAAATGTAGGGTCAAGTAATCTGCTCTTTATCCGCGTTTACCCCTTTCAACTCCCTTACACCATGTAAACACCTTAGTGGGACATCTTCACTGGACACATTTCAGGAGGAAAAAAAAAGTAATATTGAATCTTTAAGTGTTTAGCTAAAAGCATGAATGTGACACTGTAACCAACTCCCAATGATAACATGTGACTATTAAATCTCTCTGACAGTTTCTTTTTTAGGTGATTTCCTTCCTGCCAGGCTCCGTTGTAGGGGTTACAGAACAGTCGTTCCCGCCTCACAACCTGGTAAGGATCCATCTCTTCACGTAACGCTCATGCTCTGCTGCTTAGTCTACTTTTATGGGCAACATCTCAATTTTGTGTGTGTGTGATGATTTTTTTTTTTCTTTTTTGGAAGGTGGGAGGGAAATCTAATTTGGGCCCTGTCCACCCTGGAAACAGACTTGTGCTGGTCAGTAATGTATTTAAGATGCTTCTTATGGTTGAAATAGCTGTTAATGTGTCCCCTTGTTCAGACTTGCGTGTACCTAGCTCTTCTGTCCCCAGTGTGGACATGGCCTTGGATGACATCGATTCCAACTGTACACTGAAAGCTGCTAATAGAGATACAGTTTGGAGACAGTCACACAGGTGAAGTTGAACGGAAGTTCCGAGTTGTACGAGGTGCAAATTGGAATTCCAATTTTAGAACAACTTTTCAGAGGTTGACAATAAATGTTTGGGGCATGCACAGATGTGATAGTTATTTTGCTGGAAGTGACAGCGAAATAACTCTTAAATATTCGAGAATGCCTTTTAGTTTTATGTAGAAGATACAGAAATACAATATTCAGATTAATAGATTTTAATATCTCACCATTTCAGAAATTGGAAATTAACATGCATACCAGACTCCTGTGTTAGTTACTTGAAGCAGGAATAAAAATGGTTAATGGAATGTTTCTTTGAGAACCAGCACAGTGATACTACCCTGTCACTGAGTATGAATAAATTGTTGAACACTTTTATTTTTGTTGTATTAAAATTTTAGGTTAAATTTATGTATGATTAGATTTTGAAGGTTGTGAAATATGAATGAAAACATGTAAAGTGAGGCTTCACAAAGAATCTTACTTTCTTATTTTCTGTATTTAAGAGGTATTTGTCCTATTTAAAAATAATTTTAGAAATCAAATGGTTCTGGCTACTTAATGATATGATTGACTCTTTTTCCAAAGATGGGATGCGTTCTTCCCTTAAAGTACTCTTAGCCATTGTCTAATTGTATATATTGAGTTACGGTGGCCTTTGGTGTAAGAAGCATTAAGAAATTCTTTGTGAAACATCACTGTTTGATAAAGTATATACCTATTTAGCATCCTTGTTTTTCTTTGTGCTAAAGTGGATACAGCTGTTGGGGCAGAAGAGACGGGACCAGCTGCTGGCCACATTTCCTGCTTTATTTTAAAAGGTAGTATAAGAAATGAGGAAAAGAGGTAATATCAGGGCTTCTGCTGTCTTACTTTAAAATGTTCATAATTAAAATATTTTCCAGCAGTCCAAAGATGTAAGTTATCTTACACACAAAATGTTCTATTTTGTTGTTATTTGGTTATGAAAATGGAATCCTTGTTCTTGCACAACTGTAAATGTTTTGTTGCTAGATAATGCTATTTGAGACCTAACTTGGTCTTTGGTTTCCAGTGCATCACAGCAGATTTTGTAAAATCATCTACTGCACTTGAGCATGAATGGGTAGTAGCCAAACTCACAACCTGGAGTGATGAACCTGCTTATACCTAAGTGCAGGAGCAAGCCCCTCACAATGCATGGATTTTTAGTGCCTACTGAAATATAAATATTTAAATATATATAAATATATACAAATATATATTTATATATATCAGAAGTAGTTGGAAAAGTTATTTGAAATGACTAATTTGTGCTATCTTTATGGAATATGTTAAATGTAGCTTTTTGAAACAGAAGCCTTGAATTGAAATTTAATTAATACTTGAACATTTTGTATATATTTCTTTGTATATAATTTTGTGCAGTACCAATGACAAAAATATGGTGTCATAATAAAACCAGGTTTGTTGATCTTTCAGTTATGGGCTCAAACAATTTTTTCATCTCTAGTATAACATTGAAAAATAATGGATGAGAATAGGAAAAATGATTGTTGTTAATGCTGACTGTGGGTCTTAAAAGGTTCTGAAAGCAGTAAGTGCGTTTTTTTTTTCTAAAAATTATACGATTCCTTGGAATATTTTCTTTCTTATACCAATGATTTTCCTGCATTATTTGAAGTTTGGGTTGGGGACAAACAGTAGTCAAAAGCTTTCTGAATTGGGATGCTTTGAAATTCCAAGTGTAAATTTGTAGAATGTCATTTTATAAATGGCAGTTTTTCGGAAATACTTGATTAAGAACTTTTCAAAGTGGAGATTAGTTTCGCCTATTTTTAAAGCTGCTTTGTTAGGTTACTTAGGTTTTAATTGTCTTTTCTTAGTTTCCATTTCATTTTCTTTTTCTAATTTCGGTGACTCAGTGATTTTGTCATTTTTTTACATCAACTTCATGGTCTTGTTTTTACATGGTATTGCATGTATTTAGGACCTATCAGGGGCTTTAAATAAATTTGATCATATTTATGTGTAAGCACATTTTACTGTAAATGTTTTGAGTTTCTGAATTTACAACAGATCTGTTTATTTCAGTATGTAGTAAACAATATCTTAAAAGTGTCGTATTCGTTACTTGTTAATTAAAAAGGTTATGATTAATATGAAACTGTTGTCTTACTATTTTTAGAAAATTGTGTTCTGATGAATAATAGTTGGATAAAAGTGATTTCTGGAATATATGGATTGTTTTGAAATTTTCAGGTTTGGCTGTTTACTGTAATGGATGAAAACAATTTAGTATTTGGGCAACATTTTTTTCTCCTAATTTTGTCTCTAGGGCAAAATGATAAAAAACCAGACTAGAGATACAGCTTTTTAATATTTGTCTTCTGATGGTGACAGGAATTCATACATTAATTGAACTAACACATCATATTGACCTTCTATTTCTATCATATTGACTTACTGTTTCTGCACTTCCTTGACCTGACTTAAAGTGTCCATGTTTGTTAAAATGTAGTCACACCTCTGATATAAGCCGACAAAAAGTGTTCAAAATATTTTAAATATTTGTACATTTTATAATCACTAAATTAATCTCTCTCTCTTCTCTTTAAACAGCTTAGCAGTGTCTGCAAAAAACGAATCTTTTCCTACAACCTGTTAGCTGACTGGACTGATGATAACAAAGTAATTGTGGGAGCCATGTCGGTCAGAAATTTGGCATCTGCTGAAAAACATGAATGCCATTTTCAAGTTCCCAAATTACTTCTATACTGATTTCACTTTCCAGAAATGGAGATATGAAAAGATTCTCTGGAATCCTTGAAAGACTTAATAGAAATACATGAGACTAAGTTAATTTTGGAACAAAATTAGACTTTTTATTTGTCTTTCATAGGAGTGATACTCAGTTCTTCGCATACCTTTTAAAAACTTGTAACCATTGGAGAAGAGAATATAGTATTTCATCAAGGAGTATTATTAGGTTCTTTACATTATCAAGAGCACATTCTGTGGAATTACATTTAGTGGAGTGGAATTGCATAAACAGGCCATCAGTGATCACAGGCATATCATGAGTTTATATTTATTTCCTGAAACATGAGAAATAATCTGAAGTACAGATAGATCTTGCCAAGTAGAATGTGAAAGTTAATGTACAGTCCTTAACTATAAAGAGTAACCTTTTTAAATAGATGCATTGTCTGTATATCTTTGAAAGAGTTGATTTATGATTAAATATGTGGGTAGTTAATTGCAATTCAGAGTAATACCAGGATGTGCGGATTCTGAGGTTTTGGCTTATTGAGCTGTCTCTGAGTACTTGATACTTTCTTTTGAATATTTTGAGATTTTTAATGAATGGTATACTAGTTTCTACTGTTTTACATAAATTAAAATTTCTCTAGTGGTATGTAAGGGCTTTAGTATTCTGGATGATGGGAGTGGCTTTTTTCATGGAATATGGTTGTTTTACTTAATTGAAACATTTTTCCACTTTATTACAGTGTGAAAAAACACTCAAAACTCTGGATTGTTTTATTTCATTTTTGTTGGATTATGTTAATACATTCTCTCACCTGGTCTAGATTGAGCTGTGCTGTCTTACATTTGGGAAGATGCAGGTGATAGAAGTGGGAGAGGGTAGGACAGAGGTTCTCATTTCTTTTCTTTCCATAATCATAACTGTGGTTTGGTTATTGTATGGTATTATATAAAACCTTATTAAATCCACTCAGCGTCTTGTATTCTAAGTGTATTCAGTGTCTGTGATGCCTGGCAGCAAAGAGCATTCCGGTGGCTTATACTTACCTGACTAGATAGGTGTTTTTACAGTACAAACAGCACAGATGGTTGTAATTCCACGGCCAATGATTAGACATCAACACTATTTGGCAGCTATACCACTTTGATGGAACACAGAGTGGATAAGTCACAGATAATGAGTAATTTTCTCAAAATATGTGATTACCAAGTTTATCATTTTGAAGGTTTAAGGTCTTATTAACTTGGTCAGATTTTTAAGCTATAAACAACCTGATAACTAGGTAGGAAAATATTTTCAAGTTTTTAGTTTTTTTTCCCAGACTCACTTTCAATACAGAGTTTTGATACCCTCCAAATATTTTTATTTTTATATTTTATTGTGCTGATTTTTTTCAGAAGCCAGGTAGTTACCACCTAAGCCAGGAATCAAAATGAGGGAGGGCTTTCATTAGAAACTTTTAATGTTTTGTTTGGCCAGCACAGTGTATTTTATGTATTTGAACTTGAATACCGCAGTACTCTTTCTGGTTACTCCCTATTGTCTTTTTTTTTTCTTTTTTTTTTTAGTTGTAGGACCTATTGTCTTTTAATATGCCCTAGCCTAGACTGCAAATAGTCATTTACTTCCAGTTTCGAAAAGCAGAAAAAATAAACTGGAGATATTTTAAATTCTATTCAGGAAGTAAATTATAACTAGGAACATAAATCATGTGATATTTGAGAAATATTACTTACAATTTTTGGATATAGGTTAATAGAAAGTTGTTCACTAACTTACCTTTTTCATTGCTTTGGTTACTGACAGTAGTGTTTTTATTCCTAGTTTTTTACTTTTCCCTAATTTGAACATTCAGGATTTGTTACTCAGGTATTTTTACCACTTTTTAAAAAGCCAGTTCACAACAGACTTTAGTAATATTTTAAAATCTTGTTGATCCAGAGTTACTTGTTTTGATGAGAATATTTTGCTCAGTTTTGGGTTAATTTAAAAATCTAGTCGCTAATGGTGTTTGAACATTTGTGTAGTTGCGCTAGTATGTACAGATTTGAATTTTATTAATGGGCCAACTTTATTTAGAATGTGCCTTCAAATTGTGTACCTTTTCTGTTTACCCATTGAGGTCAATTTCCTGGACTCCCTCCCTCCCCACCTCTGGTTGTTAGTGGTGAGGTTTGCAAATTATATTAATTTTAAAATAATATATGAATCTTTTCTATTTAAAGCCAAATAACTGTAAGTAAATTGTAAAAGACAGATTTAAGTAGTTTGTTTACGGTCACTGAACTGAAATACTAAAAACTATTTTCCTGAGGCAGTGTTCTTTAGGTCTTTGCTAAAAATGACTGTTTCCTTAAATTATAATACAGATTCGTATATATCTGTCCCCTGACCAAAAATTTTGGTTAGATGTATAGCAACAGATTTAAAATAACATGCTCTTTTGCTTATTGCTCATTTAAATTGAAAAGATGATTTAAGAAATACACCGTGTAAAGGACATACTAGAGAGAAATCCTGAAACCATTGTAAATTCTTTATTTATAAATGGTATGCTAGGGAGTAAACACTGGGAGTGTTTAAGGATATGAAAGGAAACAGTTTGCACTAATTAACATCAGTGGGTTTTAAACTTAGTAATTTGGGTTTCTTATTTTTGAAGTCAGGAATTACTTTTAATTCATTGTCCCCCAACCCCCTCACAGTGACAAGTAGAACTCTGATTTAAATAAAAGTGACAGAATGCAGATACAATGTATAATTTGGGGTCAGAGCTTTAGCTTGGTATTTTAGCTTGTAAAATAGAAAACTTTCCTTTTAAATTTTTTTCCAAAGATTTATTTTTAGACAGAGAGGGAGAGAAGCAGTGTGTGGTTGCCTCTTGCATGCCCCCTACTGGGGACCTGGCCTGAAACTCAAGCATATGCCCTGACTGGGAATCAAACCATTGAACCTTTGGTTCACAGGCCAGCAGTGCTCAATCCACTGAGCCACACCAACCAGGGCTTAAATTTTATATATATATGTATTCTAGTTGTAAAAGTAAAGCATATTCATGATATAAAACAGGAAATCTAGAAAGGAGTAAAGATGAAAAATCACTTGTATTCTCTAATCCAGAGCATATCCATTGTAAAAATAGTTTGCCTTTTAATTGGCATCATTTTTTGTATAAGTCTGGTAGGGAATAATACATTTTAAGTACCTGCTGAAAGAACAAATCCTTGCTTTTGGGAAAATTAAAAATACATTTTTTAAATTTTAATCTTTGGCTGCGCTGGAGAAAGCCTATTTCACCAAGGTGCCTTTCCTAGATGACAGGCTGTGTTCTCCTTTCATACAATTTTAAGTAGCATAAGATTCCTTAACAGTTATGTCACTGTATTTGGAAGGAATAGTTGTTTGTGAATGTGATCTATGATATCACATAGTAATTTGTTTGGTGTGACTGACTTGTTTCATAAGGAAAGTGTGTGTCTAGATAGGTGCTGTCCAGTTCTGTAGCCTTTAGCCACATGTGGCTAAAAATTTAATTAAAATGTACAATTCAGTTAACTTAGTTGCATTAGGTGCTCAATGGCTTATAGCTAACATTGTAAATTAGATATACACCACCACAGAAAGTTGTTGGAAAGTACTGATTTAGATGCCGTCACAAAGAAAATGGTTTAAAGAACTGAGATCAGAAGTCTTAGGAAGGGGAACACAATAGGTCATGTCTAAAATTGAAATGCTGTATCTTAGGAAATGAGGAAAGATGAGGATACTTCCAAAAACAAAACCAGGAGCAATAGGAAGAATATGGCTACCATGTGAGTGCTTGATACGGTCACTGTTAGGCAAATTACATGTTATGTAATATCTTATGTGAGGTTAATGAGCATTGAGGGCCAGAGAGGACAGTTAACTTGATTAGCATCACAGTTAAGGAAGACTGGAGTCTATGAGTCCAAAAACTGTTCCACACTAGATGGAAACTTCCAAGGTAGAACTGGCCTCAATCCTCCAGGAATATAGCTTTCCAAGGCTGTAAATAAGGTGAGTTTTAAAATATGTAACTATATCATTAGAAGAGCTCAAGTTGAGCCTGAATAACCTGTGTACTGGAGTACTAGAATTGATCCTTCTGTGAGGCAGGTTGATAAGTACGTTTTAAGATTCTATGGATCAATAATACCTACAGAGCCCTGGCTGGCATAGCTCTGGATTGAGCGCGGACTGCGAACCAAAGGCTTGGTGGTTTGATTCCCAGTCAGGGCACATGCCTGGGCTGCAGGCCAGGTCCTCAGGGGGTCCATGTGAGATGCAACCACACATTGATGTTTCTCCCCATCTCTTTCTCTCTCCCTTCCCTTCTGCCTAAAAATAAATAAAATCTTAAAAAAAACAAAAACAAAAAACCTATGGAAACACTGACTTGGGAAAATGAAGTGTTAGTAACATTTGCTGTTCTGATACCCCCCCGCCCCCGTTTTTATTCCTTTTTGGATTTTGAGGTCTTCATTGTAAACTACTTTATGGTTAATTTTTGTCTGTGTTAAAGACCAAACTCTGCCTAATGTAAAGGAATAGAGCAAGTGCAATGAAGCAATATTATTGGGCAAACTAGAGAAGTTATGCTCTCGTTTAAGTGGGTAGCCTTTACTGGTATTCAGCCTTTTGTTGCCTTATGTAGGTCTTGAGTTGTATATCATGTGATAAATTACAAATCCATGTTTATATATAGTAGACAGGTTATTTTTACAGTTTTATTTTTGTGTACACATTTGCTTAACAATCACTGAATTTCTAGACCAGGTTCAGGTAACTGAAGAGCCTTTATAAGTAGTTTATATTGTCTAGAACCAAGGTATGCTGCAAATCCAGTCTGGAGCAAAATAGGAAATAACATCTGTCTAAAGATAGGCTTAGAAATTCTGATCCAGTAGGTTAAGATGTTTCCTTTCTCTGGTAGCAGGGCTGAGGCATATCTGTAAGAAAACATTGAGAATAGTTTTCTAGAAAAGATTGCTGTGTCAAGTAGCAAACCGATATACAACAATATGTATATTAATCCCGGAAATCCTAACTAGTTTACTCTAGGTAAAGATTAAGGCAATACTATTATTAGCCCTAAAACTGTCCTTTTGGGTTGGTTCTTTTGTTGTTGGGTTTTGGGGGTTTTTTTTGCCCCTTTCTCCAGTTTAGCCCTGGAGGCTCACAGAGCATAGACTACTTGATATAAAAGTTCATCAGAGAATAAGTTATTTTGGAGTAGGCGGTGTATAGGTAGATATTTTCTGATGGAATTTTTCCTTTAGTGGAAGTGCTCAAATTCTTAAGAACAGTGTGGATATAACATAGTTTTAATGCTAGAAATGGTATTAGCAGCTCTCTAAACTTAACCTCAACTGTAAATTGTTAAGAACCTGAACTACACACCCAAGAGCTACAGTGTGAAATATTTCTAGAACTGTTTGCAAATTATTGAGAATAGCTGATTACTCAGAAGAAAAAACAAGTCTTAACTCTTCCAAATCAAAAGGTAACACTGCCTGAGAAAATGTTTTTGCTGTTTTAAGTTGTACATTTTCTAAGTAATCATTTATATATTACCATAATTTTTCAATGATTATGAGAAAACAAAGAATCCTACCTGGCAGCTAGGCCACCATTCACAGGTATAGCCAAGAAAACAGGGTACAGACCACCAAAAACAAGTCCCACCAATCCACCTCGTGTTATGGTGCAGGTTTCACAATTCAAATCACCTAGGAAGTAAATAAGTTCTGGAAATGAAGGTCATGACAATCAAGCAAACATAATTTAAAGAATGCAAGTTCCCCTTACATATCACAGAGCCTTTTTTCAGGTAGTAATACAGCAAATGCAATTTTGCAAGGCATGTTAAAAGGTGTAATTATGTGTACAGATAACCTAAAATAGGAGTAACTGATTAATAACCATCTTCAAAAAAACTCTCTAATTCTGAACTTGAATGAATATAATCTTGGTTTGTGTTATTCCACTCATGTTAAGATAGCTTTTTTTAACCCGTGGAATTTTTTTTTAATACTTCATCTTACAGTTTTATATTATATAGTGAGACTTAGTAAATACTTTGTTCACTTCCAAATTAGTATAATATCTTATGTTTTCCTCAGTAAGTTTAGTTCACTGGGCAATACGCTTCCTTGGATCAAAAGTTTTTACAGCCATGGCTGGTGTGGCTCAATGGATGGAGTGCCAGCCTGTGAACAAGAGGGTCACCGGTTCGATTCCCTGTCAGGGCACATGCCTGGGTTGCAGGCCAGGTCCCCAGTAGGAGGCGCACGAGAGGCAACCACACATTGATGTTTCTCTACCTTAAAAAAAAAAGTTTTTCCATACTGATTATGGGGATTCAAGCAAAATAGTCATACAATTTAAACAAATTTAGAGCAGCACTTAGCAAAAGAGAATTTAAATGGACTGCCTCCCTCCCCATCACGACTTACAGTAATACTTTTATTTCAAATCATTAATCAAAAACTTACTCATGATGAACTATACTCAAAGCACTGAGCACATGGTAAACTGTCAAAAGGAAATCAAGTCTCCATATACTTGATAATTCTTGTATGTATATTAAGTGCGTTGAGAGATTTACTATATAAAAGTCTTATTTCCATAAAAACATTTTTTCCCTTTAAGGAATTATCTAAATTTTTTTAAACTAAGGCAGTCAGCATTTTTTTTAAAAAATTGAGTTTCCAAATTTTTATTTTAAGCACTGTGGGAAAGATAAGTTAGACAAAGGAAAGTATTTGTAACTGCTGTGTATGTGCACTTGTTTGGTAGACCATGCTAATATGAATTGCCATTTTAAGAATTAATGCAGATTGCCCTGGCTGGCGTAGCTCGGTGGATTGAGTGCGGGCTGCGAACTAAAGGGTCACGGTTCGATTCCCAGTCGGGGCACATGCCTGGGTTGCATGCCAGGTCCCTGGTGGGGACCATGTGAGGGGCAACCACACATGGATGTTTCTCTCCCTCCCTTCCCTTCTGTCTAAAAATAAATACAATCTTAAAAAAAAAAAAAACAAAAAAAAAAACAGAACTAATGCAGAGTACAAATAGTATATACCAAAGCAAACATTGGTAATAGTGAAATAGAATTTACCTGTATTCAATGGTAAACTTATAAAAGCCTTATAAGATACTTCTGCTGTCAAAAATGGGATCACCGCCATTGGTAAACCAGCAGCTACACGAGCCTGTGTCACATTTAGGACGCGCCGAAAAAGACTGTTTGCTATTAGGCCACAGAGAGCAGCATTAAGTCCAATGTATGTTGATCCATACTCAAGTAGATTCCTGAATGGGTGAAAAAAAAAATGTAATGTTTTCTTTGGCTCTGTTGTGTGTTAGGAACTCTTCAACAATTCTGGCGTATGTTAGAGAAATTACCGGAACTTTAGGAATACTTATCCTTACAACTTCTTAAAACCAAAACCTCATCATGTTATACATACAGATTTTTATTTGAAAGGCTTTTGAATTTGATAACAATTAAGGATATAGTGATAAATTTAGATTTTGCTAAATATACTTTGTGATTCTGCAACGGATAATTCTATATAAAGCAGGGAGGAGTTTCTGAAGAGTCTGATTTGGATGTCTCTCCTCTGGGCTCCCACAATACCCAATACTTACCCCTCTACCACAACACATTTTAAGGCATTCCCCACTAGTATTCCCCACTATAAAGAAGTTCCTCTTGGTTTCAACAGCACCTGACACATAGAAGGCATTCAAAGAGGTGGAGTTGTTTCCTTTCATTCTTCTACAAAGCATTAGAGTTAAGATTGAGGAGATGGTACAGTAGTAATATTTTATTTATTTTTAGAGGGGAAGGGAGGGAGAAAGAGAGGAAGAGAAACAGCAATGTATGGTTGCCTCCCACATGCCCCTCACTGGGGACCTGGCCCACAGCCCAGGCATGTGCCCGGACTGGGAATCGAACCAGGACCCTTCGGCTCCCAGCCCGAGCTCAATCCACTGAGCTACAACCAGCCAGGGCAGAAGAGAAGTAATATTTAAGGGATACTCTACACCAGGTACCATACAACAACGCACTGAAATAAGAGTAAAGTGATATTTTGAGATAGGAAGCGGTTTTTGAGGTATGTATGAGTTTAAAACACGTTTTAAGCATTCTTTAGTTTTGGAAAAAATGCCAAAAATTATTGCTGGATATTGAAAGTACTTCCATTCAAACTCTTCAGCCTACTACTTAAGTAGACTACCCTGCCTTGCCATCTACAACATAGGTGTCGACCTCTTAAATTTCTCACTGCTCTTAGCTAGATTAGCCACACAATATCCCCTCTGACTTCTATGGTTAATGCTCATCTTAAGACAATGTTTCTAGGAATTCCCCACTGTAAACAAGTTCAAGCCAATGAGTAATATAGCTTCCTACATTGTATGAGGTATTACTTTGCTTAACCTTTCACTTTGCAGGCATTATGTTGCTTGTCATTCAATCATCTTACTATAGGCAGCAGACTTACTGCTGAAGGCACAACAGATTACCTTCTACCTTCACTGTTTTCAGTTTATTAAAAGATGAAAGTCATGTAAACTTGAGATATAACACAAGTCTATTAAAATTGTAATGGCAGTAGGAGAGAGGCAGTCTAGTAACTTACAATACATAAAATAATTTTTAAAGAGTGATGAGAGCCTAGAGAAGAACCTACCAAATAATAGAAAACATGAATGTGGAAGACCTATTTTTGTGGAAATTGGAAATTTGAGTACTTGCTCTGAAATAAGTTATTTCTTCATAACAGTCCTGTGCAATAATATATCATCTCTATTTTAGTCAGAAGAACGAATGCTGAGAGGTAATTTGCCCACATATAGTTTACATAAAAGATTAATATTGTAATTTATATGTTGATACATTACTATAAAATATAATAAGGAATGCAACTGGAATTGGAATAGCAAAATTTGCTGTCTCCTAACCACATTTTAATTTAGTATGGCTTTAAGTCGTATTTTTTAGTTAAGAATTCAGTAAGTACCAAGTTATCTAGCAGACCCCTTGCCACTCAATTTTCAAAAAAAAGTACCTATACAACTAGAAATGTATGACATTTGTGAAAACATACACAAAATAACTAGGCACATGAACTAGGCACATAAAATATAAGACCAAATTTAACAAGAGGCAATGAAATACATGGTACGTGAAATTACTCTGTACTCCAAACCCATCCTATTTTATCTCAACTGCTACCACCCTACCAGCACCACTTACCAGGATTACTGTGCATTTTCCTATTGGTTTTCCTTTTTCTCTCCTACCTCAAATCTACTTTCCAAAAAGTACTGGAATGTACTTTAGAAATGTTAGCTGGATCATACCATTCCCTGCTTAAAACTCTTCTGTTCCTTCAACCTTATGTCCAATTCCTTGTACTTAAGTAACACTGGTTCCTCAAATACGACAGACTGTTACCTGTGGCCTAGGCATATGCCATCCCTCTGCCTGAGATACTGTTCCTTCTTTTTCCCCAGGCTGACTCCTTTTCATAGTTTTTTTGTGTCATATTTTCACTTTAAATTAACCTAACCAAAGAGGCATTCTTTCCAAGATCTAAAAAACATTTTGTGGCCCTGGCTGGTGTAGCTCAGTGGATTGAGCATGGGCTATGAACTAAAGGGACACCGGTTCGATTCCCAGTCAGGGCACGTGCCTGGGTTGCAGGCTGGGTCCCCAATGGGGGCCACGTGAGAGGCAACCACATTGATGTTTCTCTCCCTCTCTTCCTTCCCTTCTGTCTAAAAATAAATAAATAAAATCTTTAAAAAATAAACTATAAAAAACATTTTGTGAAAGTAGACTATAGTTCACTCAAGTGTAATAGATCAGTACGTTTCCTGCATAGCCTTTTTCTATTTAATAATATCTTAAAAGATCTTTTAACCACAGTCCTGTTCTTTGAGACTCCTTTTCTAGCTGTGTGTTAAATGGCATTCTTTAGATTGCTATTATAATAACAAATGAGGACAACTTAAAAGCTATTGTGAAGGTTTTATATTTAGATGAGTCCACAAATATATATTTGACTATACTCTAAGCCAAATGCAAAAAATGAGAACCATATATAATTAGATATGCCCAAAGACATGAATTCTAGCCTTGACTTCAAACTGTGTTTAACCAAGGTTTTCTCAATGCAAGAAAACTGGTTCAGTTTCCTTCTGATAGTCAATGTTATTTATACTGAAACCAAAGAAATATCAGATAATCAATGATAATCTATTTGGTAAGAGATATCTGTAAATTAAGACAAGATCTTACCTTTCTGCTTCTGGAAGCTGACTGATTTTTCTGGTTATGATATCAAAAATTTGTTTTTCCTTGACAGTATCAACTGGTTCATGATTTTCCATCTTGAGTCTTAAAAAATTAAAAATAACATTTATCAATAGAAAAAAGACAACAAAGGGGCTTATAAAAACCCTTATGAAGACCTTTAATAATTTCAAAATAATTAGCTACAGATGGAATTCATAATCTGCCTACATACTATTCCCTTCCCCTCCACACAAGAAAATCAATTCTAAGTAAGACAAATCAAAACATGAACAGCAGATGAAGCTTCTAGGAAATATAGAAGTATAACTCTTAAAAATACTTAACTTGCAAACAGCCCCAAAAGGCTTGAAACTAATACTAAACTAATAACTGATTAAGAACTTGTGTTCAATAGTCACCAGAAAGCTAAGTTAGTGCAAAAATGTTTATAACATAACTGACACGAGTAATTAGTACCTAGAATATGTAAAGAAGTAGAAACAAGAAAAGGGCAAGCAATCCAAAAGGAAAATTGACCAAAAGTTCGAACAAGCACATCACTGAAAGGAAAGCCAAAGAACCAATAAACATGAAAATAAGCTTAACTTCTTAATCAGGAAGTAGAAATTAAAATCATAGTGATACCAGTATATGTACCTACATTAGGTCAAAACAAAACAAAACACAACCTGACCATTTCAATTACTGGCAAGACTGGGGGGTAATTCGTGTTGCAGGTGGACGCATAAATTATATCCAATTTGGGTGTAACCTCTCCAGAAAGGAATTTGGTATTACATAGTAGGTAGAAGACATACATACCCAATAATGTCCCTTGTAGGTATATACTACAACAGAAGTCAGCAAGCTTTTCCTTTACAAAACAGATAGTACTGTATTTTAGGCTTGACAGGTCACTTATGGTCTTTGTCTAATACTTTTTTAAAATAACTTTTTAAAACTGTAAAAATTATTCTTAGCTGGCTGGCCATCCAGAAACTATAGGCTTCCTCTGGCCGACAAGCCAGTACTTTGTTGATCCATGCACTAGGTGGGGTGAATGCCAGAGTAGAGCCATGGTTTATCCCTGAAGATTTAGCTTATTAAACAATATTTCAAGGTGGCAGAGTTAAGTAAAGCAGAAGTTCAGAGATAACAGCAAAGGACAACATGATTTTATGAAATTAGATTTTCTTGGTTCACTATCATCCGTTTGCTACAAGATTAATTTACCACAATGAGTAATTCAAGTATTTATTGGTTACCTGTTAAATATATTAGATATATAATAAATATATTAGTTGAGGGCACTAATAATTCATATATCCAGAGGTATCGTGGACTCACATTTTTTGAGGGCTTTGGTTAAAATAAATAGACCATCCCTACCGTACAGAAGCTTTGAACCACTTTGCTTATGTTGGGGTTGGGAGGTGGGGGACGGTGGAGAGACACAATCAAATTCGGTACATATAAAGTGTACGGTTTATGTGTCTGAAATCAAAGAAATTACTGCCCCAGAAAGTCCGGCCTAATGCTATTATTAGTTTTCTTTCTATCATATGCTCTGTATATGGGTAAGGTTCTGAGTTCTGTGAACTAGCCATTTTTGCCGTGTGGCTATGAAAAGTCATCCTTAATTTGGTAAACGTTCTGACCCGGCAACCCGCAATAGGTCATTTTGTCCCCGTTACTAACAGAAAATCCCTATCAAAGACAACGCCATCTTTAAATTCTACAAATACTTTAGTTTTTGAATTAGCTATCTCACGTCACTCAGAATAGCTCAGAGATAGGCAATGAGAAAAAAGTGGGGCCTCTGAATATTAAGTTAGGCCCAAGCTACCCAGTAAACTGGCAGTAAACCAGGAGTTAAACTGAAGTGCAAGCTTTATTAAAATAATTTTCTATTGGCTTTAAATATACGGTCCCTTCTTCTGAGGTGGAAAATGAAGAGACGCTCAGTGCTGTAGGGCCGCCCCTTCTCCCCTTCCGACCTAGTCCCAGAATATCTTTCCCGTGCTGTGCTTCTGATATCCAGGCACTTACTGCACTTCTTTCCCCGGAAGGTCCGTATCTTATGCTCTCCTCCCAGAAGCTGGGACTTCCTCCACGCTTCCTCAGCCACCAAAGCTCACTGCAACCTTCCCTCTACTTGCCCGGGCGCAGCCATCTTTGAGTGACACGTGACTTGGCCCGGAGGCGGCGCGTGGCCTCGGCCGCTGATTGGGCTCCTAGGACGCAGTTTGCAGGCACCTGCGACTTCCTTGTGAGGGCAGTCCAGCCAGGGCGGGTGCTGGCCTGGTGATCCGGGAGATTTGGATTAACGCGGAGAGTGTTCAAGCTAACTCTGCTTCCCAGGGTAGAGCTTATAGACTGAAATTTCCAGGTGAAAGCTGAGTTACCGAAATTGCCGTTTTCACTGAAAACCTACCTTGAGCACGTTAACTTGGCTGGTACAGCCTGCCTCGACGTGGCCACAGGGTTTAGGAAAACCTCACAGCCCTTGGCATGTGATGGGTACTAGGGATAAATGATGGAAAAGTAAATAAAATATTTTTTTAAAGTCAAAAGAGGACCCCTGGCTGTTGTGGCTCAGTGGATTGAGTGACGGTCTGTGAACTGAAGACTCACCAGTTCAATTCCCAGTCAGGGCACATGCAGACCAAGTCCCCGGTAAGGAGCACGTAAGAGGCAATCACACAATGTTTCTCTCCCTCTCTTTCTCCCTCCTTTCCTCTCTCTCTAGAAATGAATAAATAAAATCTTTAAAGTCAAAAAAGGAGATTCCTTTGCTCCATCAATTTTCCCCTTTTCCCTTGGATCTTTAGCTCCCTGTGCCATGTTGCAATCTAATTTATTGTGCCACCTCAAGATAATCAGCACCTCAAGAGAAGGAGCTTGTTTTTCTACAGATTCCCCGGAGCCCTGCCTCGCACTGCTTATAAAAAAAGCAGGATTGGATGAATGTGGCTGAGGAATAACTGTTTAGAGAGCCAGGAAGCCTGGTGGCTCCATCAGTCAGGGCAATTGAGAATGAGTCCTGGACCAAGCTTCTGTAGATGTCTCAGTTCTCATCCTAGCAGCCTCTTTCTCATCTATAAAATAACAGGAGAAATAACATTTTCATCGATTATTTTGTGAATATGTGAGCATCCAATAAAAGTGCTTACTAAAGTTGCTTTGAAAATAATTGAGCTTTATTAAAGGAGAAGTGATATTCCAGATAAAGGGGAAAACTTCACAAGGTGAAGTGAGCAGGATGAGATGAGCCCCCAAAACTCCTTGGCTGAGAAGGATTTATCTGATGTCAAATATTCCCTAGTCAATGAAGTAGAACATAAAAACAGGTCTTTAGATTCCAAGGTAGAAAGCATAAGCTCCAACTGGACAGTTTCAAAGGTAACTGCAGAGAAAGTTGGGAAAACCAGCTTATTAAGATGCTCACTATAATGTGTGTGTAAGAGAATACTTTGATGCCTAGTGCTCTGATTTATGCTTTTATTCCAATTTCATATTTAATAGTTTGAAGCTAATTTTGAATTAATGTTATACAGAATCTGTAGCATGACATTCTGGAAGCAATTTAGTACATTGAGATTTTATTTTAAAAATCAATGTTCTTCACAAGATGAAATGTCCATTTCATGTAAGTTCTCAAATTTATTGGCCTAAATTGCTTATAATATTGCCTTGTTCTTTAAAATCTGTAGAATCTGTAGTGAGAGCACATCTCTCTTTTTTTGGTATCAGTTACTTCTGTCTTCTCTTTTTTTAAGTCTGCCCAATGTGACCAATGGTTTATCATTTTTTATCTCAAATAACCATTGTTTTTTCCCTTAAATATATGTTATTGATTATGCTATTACAGTTGTCCCATTTTCCCCCCTTTATTCCCCTCCGCCCCACATCCCCCCCATTCCCCGCCTTTTACTTTTTGTCCATGGGTCATATATATAAGGTCTTTGGCTTCTACATTTCCTATACTATTCTTAACCTCCTCCTGTCTGTTTTCTACCTACTGTTTATGCTACTTTTTCTCTGTACTTTTTCCTCCTCTCTCCCCCTCCCACTCCCTTGTTGATACCCCTCCATACCTTATATGAATCTCTTTAACATTTCATATAATAAAGGCTGTGTGATGATGAACTCCCTGAACTTAACCTTATCTGAGAAGCACTTTATCTGCCCTTCCATTCTAAATGAAAGTTTTGCTGGATAGAGTATACTTGGATGTAGGTCCTTGCCTTTCATGATTTGGTATACTTCTTTCTAGCCCCTTCTTGCCTGAAAGTTCTCCTTTGAGAAATCAGCTGACAGTCTTATGGGAATTCCTTTGTAGGTAACTGTCTCCTTTTCTCTTGCTCCTTGTAAGAGTCTCTCCTTATTTTTCATCTTGGGTAATGTAATTATGATGTGCCTTGGTGTGTTCCTCTTTGGGTCCTGCTTTTTGGGGACTCTCTGAGCTTCCTGGACTTCCTGGAAGTCTATTTCCTTTGCCAGATTGGGGAAATTCTCCTTCATTATTTGTTCAAATAAATGTTCAATTTCTCTTCTTCTTCTCCTGCTGGCATCCCTATGATTCAGATGTTGGGCCGTTTACAAATGTCTCAGAGGTTCCTAAGCCTCTCCCCATTTTTTTGAATTCTTGTTTCTTCTTTCTGTTCCACACTGTTGATTTGAGTCCCAGTTTCCTTCTCTTCCCTATTGGTTCCCTGCACATATCCCCTCATTTTCTTTAGCGTATCCCTCATTTGTTCATTTATTTGCGTCCAACTTTCTTCCAATTTTGTGAGCATCCTGATTACCAGTGTTTTGAACTGTGCATCTGATAGGCTGGCTATCTCCTCGTCCCTTAATTGTAATTTTTCTGGAGCTCTGTTCTGTTCATTTGGGCCTTTTTTTTTTTTTTCCCTCGGTGTACCTGTTACTTTAAGGGGTGGTTCCTTAGGTGTCCGCCAGTGCGGGCAACCTCTGTGGCTGTGTTGTGACACTTCCTTTGGGGGAGGGGCCTGGGAGGGAGCAATGGCGCTTGCTCCGTTTACCGCTTACTCCCATTCAGCCCCTGCCCCAATAAGGTCTCCAGTGAGGCTGGCAGCTGTTCTGGCCATTGCCTCAACACCCTCAGGTGCTTTCAACCCGTGGTCTGAGGCTTTTCCCCCCCACGATGGTGGTTGCGATGGTGGGCCACGTGGTCTGCTCCGCTCCCCAGCTCCTTCTCCTGGTGTATCTGCGCGTGAAAGAGGGACTGCCCAGTCCACGAGTTTCGGCCCGCTGGTTCCCACAGGCTTCACTGGTTGCTCAGGCCGCGTTTTGGCCAGGCCTGCCCGAAGTGAGTCTCTCTGGGCAAACTGCCTTCTTGCTGCGCTTGCTCTCTGCCCGGCTCCGCCCTACTTACTGGTATGGAAGAACGTGTCCTCTCTAACTTCTTGGCTGTCAGACTTCTACTCAGTTCGATTCTCTGTCCGTTCTGGTTCTTTGTTTTGCTTTTTAACTTCTTGTTTTTCCTCTTTGGTTGTGAGCAGAGGCACAGTGTGTCTACCTACACCTCCATCTTGACTGGAAGTAAATAACCATTGTTTTTATTTCACTGATTTTTTTTCTGTTTTCAATATGCTTGCTTTAAGCTCTGATCTGTATTTTTTCCTTTCTTATTCTTACCTAGCATTTATGTTGCTCTTCATTTTTTAATGTTTTAAATTAGGAAACTGAGGTCATTGAAGTAAGATTCCCCCACCCCCAACATGGGTTTTAGTACTGTGAATTGGAGGGGAATTCACTGGAGTACTATGAATTTCCCTTTATTCATAGTGCTAAACTGTACTATGCTTTAGTATATTCCACAGATTTTAAAATGCTGTTTATTGTTTTAATTCAGTTGAAAATACTTTCTGGTTTCTCTTGCTCTTTTCTTTGACTTATGGGTTATTTAAAACTGTGTTAGTTTCCTAATAGTTCCAATTTTCCAGATACGTTTCAATTATTGACTTATAATTAAATTTCATTGGGATCAGAGAATGTATTTGTGTGATTTGAATCCTTTTAAATATATTGATATTTATAGCACAGACTCTGGTGCATCTTGGTAAATGTACCATGTGTGACTGAAAAGAATATATATGCTGCTGCTGTTGTACCGCATGTTCTAAAACATCAATTAGACGGCGTAAGTTGGTTCATAGCACAGTGTAAAACTTCTTTAACCTTTCTGAATTTCTATCAACTTCTATCACTTATTGAGAGAAGGTTAATGAAATCACCAACTATTATGGGAATTTCCGTATTTCTCCTTTCAGCTCTATGAGCTCTTCATGTATTTTAAAGCTCCATTACTATATGAATAAATGTTTAGGATAAACTGATCCCTGTGAAATAAACATAATCCTTAGTAATATCTTTTGCATTGCAGTTTACTTATTATGTTATTTCATATTAATTATAATGCTAATATTAATGTAGCCAGCCCAATAACTTTCTTTTGATTAGTGTTAATATGAGATAGCTTTTCCCATCCTTTTACTTTTAACCTATTTATGTCATTATATGTAGTGCAGGCTTCCTATAGGCAGTATATAATTGAATTTTGTTTTTTATATAAATTGACAATTTCTGGCTTTTAATGAAGGAGATGTTTAGAACGCTTATATTTAATATGATTTTTATAGTCTAGGATTTAAATCTATCATCTTGCTATTTGTTCTATTTTACATTCCCCTTTTCCTTTTTAACTTTTTTAGACTAATTGAATATTTATTCCATTTTATTTCTTTGTTGGCTTATTAGCTATAACTCTCTTTTTAAAAAAATATATTTTATTGAGTATACTATTACAGTTGTCCCATTTTCCCACTTTTATTCCCCTCTGCCCTGCACTCCCCAACCCTCCAGCATTCCCCCCCCCACCACAACCTTAAGGGTTCATGTCTATGGGTCATACACATAAGTTCTTTGGCTTCTCCATTACTTGTACTATTCTTAACCTCCTCCTGTTTATTTTGTACCTATCAGTTATGCTTCTTATTCCCTGTTTTTACCACCATTCTTCCTCCCTCCTTCCCTGCTGATAACCCTCCAAATGATCTTCATATGTATGATTCTGTTCCTATTGTAGTTGTTTGCTTAGTATGTTTTTGTTTTTTAGGTTCAGTTGTTGATATTTTACTGTTCATAGTTTTGATCATCTTATTTTTCTTAGATAAGTTCCTTTAACAGTTCATATAATAAGGGCTTGGTGATGATGACCTCCTCCAACTTGACCTTATCTGTGAAGCAGTTTATCTACCCTTCCATTCTAAATTATAGCTTTGCTGGATAGAGTAATCTTGGATGTAGGTCTTTGCCTTTCATGACTTTCAGTACTTCTTTCCAGCCCCTTCTTGCCTGCAAGGTTTCTTTTGAGAAAGCAGCTGCTGGTCTTATGGGAATTCCTTTGTAGGTAACTATCTTCTTTTCTCTTGCTGCTTTGAAGATTCTTTCCTCTTTAATCTTGGGTAATATAATTATGATGTACCTTGGTGTGTGCTTCCTTGGGTCCAACTTCTTTGGGACTCTCTGAGCTTCTTGGACTTCCTGGAAGTCTATTTCCTTTGCCAGATTGGGAAAGTTCTCCTTTGTTGTTTTTTTCAAATAAGTTTTCCATTTCTTGCTCTTTCTCTTCTTCTTCTGGCACCCTTATGATTCAGATGTTGGAATGTTTAAAGTTGTTCCAGAGGTTCCTAAGCCTCTCCTCGTTGTTTTGAATTCTTGTTTGTTCATTCTGTTGTGGTTGAATGTTTATTTCTTCCTTCTGCTCCAAACTGTAGATTTGAGTCTCGATTTCCTTCCTGTCACTGTTGGTTCCCTGTGCATTTTCCTTTATTTCACTTTTCATTCTATTTTGGGACCATACCCAATCATTCCTGTGAGCATCCTGATTACCAGTGTTCTGAACTCTGCATCGGATAGATTGGCTATCTCTTTATTGCTTAGTTCTATTTTTAGAGCTTTGATTTGTTCTTTCATTAGGGCCATAATATTTTATCTTGGCACAGCTGTTACATTGTAAGGGGCAGAGCCTTAGGTATTTGCTAGGGCGGGGTAACCCACTTTGCTGTGTTATGGTGTTATATGTGGGAGAGGGGTCCAAGAGGGAACAGTGCCACTTGTTCAGCTCTCAGCCTGTGTTCAGTCACTTCCCCTGCTACCCACAAGCAATTTGGGCCCTTCTGGTGCTGATTCCCGGGAGGGTGCGGGGGGAGGCATTTTTTGTACGTTCTTGGACCCTGTGGGTCTCTCCAATGAACTATCCTGTGAGGCTGGGAGTTTCTCCCATTGCTGAAACCCCCACAGATTTTTACAGCCAGAGTTTTGAGGCTTTCTTTCCCTGTGCTGGAACCCTAGGTTGCACGATGTGTCTCATTCCCCAGTTGTTCCTTCTGGCTTATCTGCACGCAAATGTGGGACTGCCTGCCACTGCCTTGCTGCAAGTCCTCTCCACGACAGCTGCTTTTCTCTATCCTTCCTACCAGTCTGGATGAGTGTTTCTTTAACTCCTTGGCTGTTGGACTTCCATACAGTTCAATTTTCTGGCAGTTGTGTTTGTTTTTTGTTTTTAACTTTATTGTCCTTTTGGTTGTGCGAGGAGGCAACGTGTACCTATCTATGCCTCCATCTTGGCCAGAAGTCCCCTTGATTTTGTTAATGTAGTTTATTACATTGATTGATTTTTGCATATTGAAGTACTCTTGTATTCCAAGTATAAATCCCATTTGGTCATGGTGTGTGATCCTTATAATGTACTATTAGATTCAGTTTGCTGATATTTTGTTTAGGATTTTTATGTCAATATCAGTCAGGAATATTGGTGCATTGCTTTCTTATGTCTTAATTTGGTTTTGGTACCAGGGTAATGTTGATGTCATAGAATGAGTTGGGGAGTGCTCCCTCCTCTTCAATTCTTAAAAATTTTGAGGAGGACTGGTGTTAATACTTCAAGTGTTTGGTACAATTCTCCAGTGAAGCTATCTGGTCCTGGGCTTTTTTGGGGGGAGCTTTTAAATTATTGCTTCAATCTCCTTACTAGTTATAGGTCTGTTCAAATTTATTTTTTGATGATTCAGTCTTAGTGGGTTACATGTTTTTGGAATTTGTCCATTTTTTCCAGGTTATCTAATTTTTTGGCATATAATTGTTCATAACAGTTTCTTATAATCCTTTATATATCTGTGACATCAGTTGTAAACTCCCTTCTTTCAGTTCTAATTTTATCTGAGTCTTCTTTCTTGTTTTCTTAGCTAAGGGTTTGTCAATTTTGTAAATCTGTTCAAAAAAGTAGATAAGGATTCCATTGATTTTTTTCTATTATTTTCTATTCTCTATTTCAGTTATTTCTACTGTAATCTTTATTATGTTTTTCTGCCTGCTAACTTAGGGTTTAATTTGTTCTTCTTTTTCTAGTTCTTTGAGGTGTAGGTTTAGGTTTTTTATTTGAGATCTTTTTTAATGTTTACCACTATAAACTTCCCTTTTATTACTGTTTTTGCTGCAGCCATGAGTTTTGATGTTGGCCTTTTATTTTTGTTTGTCTCCAGATATTTTCTAAATTCCTGTATGATTTTTTGACCTTTTGGTTGTTTAAGAGTGCATTGTTTCTTTGACAGTGGTCTTGGCAATGATGACTTTTTAGTTATGACATACAAAGCCAAGGCAACAAAAGCAAAAATAAACAAGTGGGACTACATCAAACTAGAAAGTCCTTCCAGGGAGACACTATAACTTGGAGCAGGCTGGAGGGCGATAAGTGGTGTCTGCAGAGTTCCCTGGTCCCCTGGTCTCCTGGTCTCCAGGGAAGACTGCAGTTAGCTACTAGATGCCTGCCATATCAGAAACCTGGTCAGGCAGTATCTTTCAAAATATGCAAATAGACACCTTTTAGAGGTGGGGAGATGAGGGTTTCTTCCTGCCCTAAAGATATAGCTGGTTTAAGAACTGCTTCTTTGTTTGCTGTAGTCCCAAGGGCCTAGTGAATGGCAGCCCATTGGTTATCCGAGCCAGATCTGGGGACCTGCCCCTTGGGTAGCAGCACAGAAGCTGTTGTACAGATGTGTGTATTAACTCCTTCCTGGGAGATGCTGTTGGCTTGGAGCGGCCTGAGGAGAGAAGGTAGGAAGGTATCTGCTGGTTTCCCTAGTCTCCCGGAAGAATTGCAGTTGGCTCCTAAAAATGTTGAATTAGAATTCTGACCCTCAGGCAGCATTTTTTTTTAAAGTGTGTAAATAGACTTCATTCAGGGAAAACTGGGAGATGGGCATTTTTTGTCTGCTCCCTCTGCAGTGGGGAGATAGCTACAGTGAGTGTTTCTACCAGTTAACAACTGCTTTTTTGTTTGCTGTAGCCTTGTGGGTCTCATGCACAGCAGTCCTGTTGGCTTTCAGAGTTAGGTTGGAGGCCCTTCCCTCAGCAAAATACAGAAGTCTTAAATGTTGGGGCACTAGGTGGTTGGGTCCAAACATTCCCCTTCTCAGGGGGAAGCTGAGATTTTTGAATTCCCTCCTGATTGGATGTTGCTGTGCTGGGGTGGGGTTTATGGTGAGGGCGTGTTTCCATCCTTTCCTTACCCATTTGGTGTATTTTTTCGTTTGCCTGTCTGTAGGTGTCACTCAGCTAGTTTCTGTATTTCTTTCAGAGGTAACTGCTCTGCATGCAGCCGTAGATTCAGTGTGTCTTTGCGTGGTGAGTGTAGGAGCATCCTATGTTGCCACCTCAGACTAGGAGTCCTTGTATCTGTGGTTTTGTAGTTTTCATCAAGTTTGGAAAATTTTCAGCCATTAGTATTTAAAAAAAAACTTTCTGCTCATCCCTCCTTGGATGCCTTCACTTACAAATATAGAGGTGTATAAGGTTACTCACTGATACTATGTTAATTTTTTTATCAGTTTAATTTGAAGTTTATAGTGCTGTTTCTTCAAGTTCACCAATCTTTTCTTTTGCTGTGCCTAATCATGAGGTGACTTTAGGGGGATTAGTTACTTTAGTGAAGATTCAATTAGTGTTTGTTAATGTTACTGTGACTGTCTTTGTAGTGATAGAATGATGAAGGTAGAGGGTTATGTATTTTTGGAAGAATTTTTTTTAATGAGCTTTAGGTAGATGAGTGAACAAATTCTATTAAATTCAGCCATATCTGTAGAATACTGTTACTTCATTATATTACTACTTAAACTTGGAAATTCAAATACTGAATAGTTTACACAAAAGAACAAGTGTACAAAAGCAGGGAGAAAACCAACACGGTACAATGTAATAGAATACACTGCTATCTGTGCAATGTGATGCAATACAACGCAAAAGCTGGGGGGAAATCACATGGTTAAGGCAGTTGGAAGAAAATGAGAAAAAAAGGCAAAAGAGAAAGTAAGTTCTCTTGGTAGGGACAACACCTTAGTCATTGTTATATACCCATTAGGGAAAACAATGTAAAGACATTTATTGAGCACCTCCTATAGGCCTGGTATCATTCCATATCCTCAATCGTTATAACTTCACTGCAAAGCAGTTATTAGTATGTTTTCGGAGGAAACAGTCAAAAAAGGTTAGGTAGCTTGCCAAATGTGTGGAATACAATGTCTTTCATACACTGGGTCTTGAATCAGTATCAGCTGAATAAATGAATATATATTTAGTCAAATGAAATATCTTGTGAATTTTCTTTGTTGTGCTTCTTTATAATCTTTCCTAGAAAAATGCTAAACTCAACTACAGGCTAGGGAAAGGACTGTGTATGTAGTAATAACAGTAACAAGGGCAGCAACACACAGACACTTCTTGCTTGATTTACACGTATCAACCAGTCGTGACTTAATACAATCTTTATTCTTCATTTTACAGATGAGGGAACTGAGGTGCAGAGGTGAAATCACTTAGGCCACCCTGTTGGTGACAGTGAAGCCACGACCTGAACCTTGGTCATGGAGCTGCAGGCTGCACTTGGCACCTCCGACCTCTCGGGCCTCTAGCACCTCGCTGCTTCTCTTCACTGTGGTTCGCACTGATTTTCGTCTTTGGGCTCAGACCCAGATCAAGATTTCCCTAATTTCCCCCTTCAGATCTATTAAAGTCACTTTGGCAAAGAATTCCTAGCTTTTTCTATTGTCGAAAAGGCAAACAAATCATGGAATGAGGTACAAATCTCTTCAGCTTTCTTATGGCAGGGGAGATACACGTAAGTCAACCTTGCTGTATTTCCCAGATTGCTACCTAACCATATAAACAAATAAAACACTTTTTGGAGCTTAATAAAAGATTTCTAGAGCTTCTACAAATCAAATAGTCTAAAGACATTGAACAGGAAATCTACAAAGAGGCCATTATCTTTATTTAAGAATCAACTTTAGCTAGATTCATTTTTTCTTTTTGCTTCAAGATCGGAAAGCTTTAAAAAGATTGATGTGGGTGAAGTTGGAGAGGGGAAGTAAGGATGTGAGGGGGTGAGGGACAGTGAAAAGGCAGTGGGATAGATGGATTATAGGTTCTGCTGAGGCTAATGGAATGCTGGAGTTGTGGTATGAGAGTGAAATGAACTTGAAGGACAGGATACAGTGATAAGAAAGTCAGATTTTAAAACTCAGAATGTGGAGCATCTGAATTTATTGATAATAACAAGGTCTAGAGCAACACAGTACAAATAAAAATATAATGTGAGTTATGTAAATAATTTAAAATTTCCTAGTAGACACATTTAAAAAAAGCAAGTAAAGTTAATGTTTTATTTAATCCAATATAAATAACTAAGATAACCTTTCAGCACCTAATCAATAGATTAATTATTCATGATTTTTACATTCTCTTTTACATAGTAAATCTCCAAAACTTGATGTGTAGTTTACACTTGTAACACATTTCAATTTAGACTCTTCACATTTCAAATGCTACCATTATATCAGACAGACGTGTCTAAAGAATGACCATGGGAATGCGTGGTGAGGCAGATGACCAGGGTGTTGGGAGGATCAGCTGTGTGAATATTGGAGTCATCAAGAAGGCACTGCCACTGAACAGAACGTGCTGGACCTAGATGTGATGAGCTGAAAAGATCTCTAAGACATATAGTCGAGTGAATTTCAGCATACTATGTATGGGTAATACAATTTATTTATTTTAAAATATGTAAATGACAAAGGAATACTGCAAGGAAAGAGGCATGCTATCTCGAGAGTGGCTACCTCTGGGGAATAGAGTAGAAATAGGATAGAGTGGGAGGGGGGAGGGTTTTTCAAGTCTTGTTCTACTTACCGAATATATATACAGGGTGAGACAAATGTAGGTTCACAGTTGTTCATATGGGAAATAATACAATATTCAATAAATAATAATACAAGTATTCTGTTTCCCATATTCACAACTGTGAACCTATCTTTGCCCCACCCTGCATGTATACTTCTGGATCGTTTGAATATCTCAGTGAGAAAGTATTCATGCACTCATGCTAATTTTTTTTTTTTTTTTTAAGATTTTATTTATTTATTTTAGAGAGAGGGGAAGGGAGGGAGACAGAGAGGGAGAGAAACAGCAATGTATGGTTGCCTCTCACATGCCCTCACTGGGGACCTGGCCCGCAACCCAGGCATGTGCCCTGACAGGGAATCGAACCGGGACCCTCTGGTTCCCAGCCCGCGCTCAATCCACTGAGCTACACCAGCCAGGGTCACTCATGCTAATTTTTTAAGAATTAAAATATGAATTATCATTGGTTTAGTTTTCTGTTTGTCTTGATTCCCCCTGCCCCTCCTTCACCACCCGCCCCCAGTCTCCCCAAGTCACTTGCCCTTTCCTTAGAGTTTCAAATATCACAAATTATTTGAGAATACAAAGCTGGATGACTAACTAGCCTTTTTTTTCATTAGCATGTATTTCAGTTTGTTGTATATGATGCCATAAGTATGTTACCAAGACTTCCATTTCTTCTTTGGGTTGCCTGGGGCCTCAGATGACCACATATTTAATCTCACTATATGGTTAAGACAAGGAGAAAGAGATGTGGGATTCCATTCTGTGTTTTATACTTTCCATTAGACAGTGTTCATTCTTGAACTAATATAAATGCTCTAGCAGATAAAAAGAAGCAGGCTGTGATGTTTTTCTTTAGACTTTAAACTTGTTAAGAGCAGGGATTGAATCTCTGTACCCCTGGTGCCTATGTGAATGCACAGAGAATAGGCACTCAATATATGTTCTTTAAACAGCATAGTGAAAGTAATTTGTTAACACTTTTTGTACCACTCACGAGTTTTCTCATGTTTCGCGCGCCATCTGTTAAGGACCGCATCACGAGATGATTTAATTAACGTGCAGTTTGCCCAATATCGTGCGGTCCCTGGCGTATGTCTTAGAGATTTCTACGCGGTACAAAATGTGTTAACAACAATAAGTATGTATAGTGAATCAGAGTTTAGAGTAGAGGAATGGGCTGTATGCTATTTCTGTATTTTGCTCTCTTATGAACTTTCGACTTCTTCAGAATTTAAGTCAAATGTCACTTTTTCCCTATAGATTTCCCTTCTGCCCAAGTAGTTAATGGCCACATCCTCAATGTTCCCACAGAATTATGTGTATAGCTCTCAAACCCTCTCATGCTAGGTGTTCCATTTTTAATTTCTCTTCTAATTACGAGTTCCTTCTGGATAAGGACCATTTTTTAGTACATGTAACAGTGCCTGAGATGCAGCGGGTGCACAATAAATGTCTGATGAATGAATGGATATATAAATGTAGAGATCAGAACTTGGGGCCTCAAACCTATTTCCATGTACACTGAGGAAGAAAGACAAAACTTACATTTATTTATTGAATTACTGGATGTTTACTGAGAACCTGCTATATACTAGGCAAAAAGAACAAATTGTCCAGAGTTACTTTGAACTCTTTCAGCAATACCTGAGTCCTCACCATAAAAAATCCATTCATTCTTTCATCAATCTTCATGTACAGTTTTCTCTAATGTACTTTCAAATATTGCATAATGTTGTATACCATTATATATTCCAAAAGCGATCTGAAAGGCTAGAGGAATTAGCATTCCTTTTACCTCTGTTTGACAAAGCATCATCCAATGAAGTAAAACTCTTCCTTTTGGTGGCAATGGAACAGTATGATACCTAAAAAAAAAAAAAAGAAAAGTTAAACACTCTTCCTGGATGCATATCCTATAAAAAATTTGTTGCTTTCCTCTAAACTCATTACTTCTATTGAAGGTCTTTCGTATAGCTAGCAAAAAGGTTAAAAGTTAGCTATCTGAAATACCAAACAACTATATTTTGATTAAAAGTGTCAATGGAAGCTAAAGGATACGGAGAGTTTACTAATATTTTTTTTAAGGAAGGAACACAGAGAAAGAAGAGAAGGAACATGGACAGACTTACTTTACTGCCAGACGTCCGTTTTTAGAAAAAGCCAAAGCAGTGGGATATAAAACACCACATGCTATGCTAACCAGTGAACTTCTCAGAACACAATTTTCCTGGCTTATATTACCTGGAAAACAAAAGTAAATTTGGTCTCCCTTTAAAACTCAGGGTAAACATTAAGAAAGTCTTATACCCTCAAAGAGTAGATATCTGTACTGTCCTCAACCATAGTGAAGCAGTAGAAAGAATATTAGAAATTCAGTCTATAGTATATAATAGACTAAATGTACCACATCTTAAAAGTGCTTTTATTATACTTTTTACATAAGGCAAGTTATCTCTTACATATGTGGTTGCTGCAGAAGCAACTTTATAATAAAGAATATTAAACTAGCCCTGGCTGGTGTAGCTCACTGGATTGAGCATAGGCTGGGAACCAAATGTCCCCGGTTTGATTCCTAGTCAGGGCACATGCCTGGGTTGCGGGCCAGGTCCCCAGTGAGGGCCATGTGAGAGGCAACCATACATTGCTGTTTCTCTCCCTCTCTTTCTCCTGCCCTTCCCTCTCTCTAAAAATAAATAAAATCTTAAAAAAAAAAAAAAAATTAAACTAGCAGACCAGACAGCTGGATTCCAGGTTAATACATTTTTATTGTCTATATGTCACGCATGTGCTAGGTGCTAGCCATACAGTGTTGCATAAATCTAACCCTCAGGCTAGTCTACCAGGAAAGACAGACATTAGACAAATATTAAAATAAATAATTTTAAGTGTTCACAATGCTTTGAAGGTAAGAATAGAGACTGTGTCTAGAAACCCTGAGGTAATCAGAGATTTCCCTGAGGAAGAGATATTTAAGCAGGGACCTGATGAACAGGGGTCAGAGGTTCCAACAATTACTAGTTATGAAACTTAAGGTAAGGGGAAGAGGCAGAAAATAACATTAGAAGCCCATAATATGCCAGATACTATGTTAGGCATTTAAAATTCTCACAATCCTGTGAGGTAAGCACTATTAGTCCTAATGATAATACAAGTGAGCCTCAGGTTAAATGACCTGCCCAATGTCATAAAACTTAAATGGTAGAAGGTAGGATCTGAAATCACGTGTGTAGTATGCCAAGGCCTGCTTTTTGCTTTTTAAAAAGATTTTATTTACTTATTTTTAGAGAGAGGGGAAGGAAGGGAGAAAGAAAAGGAAAGAAACATCAATGTGTGGTTGCCTCTTATGCGCCCCTACTGGGGACCCGGCCTGCAACCCAGGCATGTGCCCTAACTGGGAATCAAACTGGCGACCCTTTGGTTTGAAGGCCGGCATTCAATCCACTGAACCACACTACCCAGGGCCAAAGCCTGCTTTTTTTCTCAGTACATTATGTTGCTTCTTAGATGTGAACACGTCTCTTTTCATTGCTTATCTGTAAAAAAAACAATACTACTCACCTATTGTGGGGATAAAGGACAGTATAGGTGAAGGTACTTTGTAAATGGTAAAGCAATACACAAATGTAAGGGATTATTATCAGCAGTAACAACAGTATATGTTAATGAGTAAGTTTACTTAGATATAAACACATTATACTTTAATGAATTTAAATTTACCTGAATACAAAGCATCCGTGACAAGGAGCTTATAAGTAACTATAGAAGACAAAAATGGAAGTGTAGCCAATGACACGTATGTCTTCAAAGCATCATGGTTAACCCTGAAGCAGTGTCTGAAAATGAAGTTTGCCAGCAGTCCAGAGAAACTAGCTGTTGTTCCAGTGATCATTGTTCCGTATATATTTAAAGTCCTAATGGAAAAATAGTAATTAAGTTCAACATAATATTTTCCTAACGGATATACCTTCCTGGGTACTCATATGTTGCTACATATTTTCTCAACATCAAATATTTCTTGAGCGCTTAGTATGTAAAAGTATTTTCTACATGCTGTGCACAGGACAGTGACTAAAGCAAAAAACAAACACCCATTTCTCATGGAACTTGCATTCTAATCAGAGGATGCAATTCTCTTTCTGAGACTATTTAGAGTGGGTCTAAAATGGAGCTCTTTTAAAGAGAAAACATTTTGGCCACAAATAAGTATAAACAGGTTTCTATATAGTCAAATTTTATGCGCTATCTAAAATCTAAGACTGCTCTTGCTAGCAAAAGAATCTGCTTAAGGTCATTTGAAAAAAGTTGTTTACATTTGGTTAGGCCTTCTAGATAATAACTGTTTCTTAATTAGTCCAAATACATCTAAAATAATTTGTTGAGGATTTCCAAAACTTCATCCAAAGAAATTTGCTAGATCTAGATTTCTTATTCTGACTCATACCTACAAGGTCTAAGGTCTAACTCTTTTATTTTTGAGCTCTAATAATCTAAAAATCAAAATGGTAATGTGAAACTACATGTATATCATGGAATCTGTATTCCTGTTTGTTGAACTCAGCACTGTTGCTAAGGTAATCATATCTAAACCTAATTTAATTACAATCGATCTTTAATTAAATATAAATAGCCCCCCAAATTGTATTTTCCTAATTACTTTTAATTTAAAAATGTTTATTGTACTAATAACATTTCAATGACAATTCTGGACATTTTTAAAGAAAAATTATCACAGTCCTAATATTCCAACAGACCACTATTTTCATCTGTCCACACTTCTCTCCAGTTTTTGTTTTTTAAATAAATTTTCTTCACAACCAACTCAATAAAGTTAATAGGATCTCAGCTATTCAGAAACAATGGTAATACAGAAGATATGTAAATAAAGTTCATTGATTTTCAGTTTGGGTGTGTCTCTTACTTTTCTTTTCTGAGATACTCAAATTTTTTTTCTATGATTTCAATGACCATTGATCTTCTAAGGTTTGTATCTCCTAGAGAAAGACTGTGGTGCTGACCATGTGTGTATGCTGCCATCTTGATGTCCTGGAAAACACAAAATTCGAGAACCGTAATAGCTAATGAAATCTTATAAATTCTACAGATTCAGATTAAAAAACATTTAGACCCTAGTAATGTGTCAGGTGTTGTCATCTGCTTTTACATACTTTTTAATGATTCAATCAAGATTTAGTGAGCTCTTACTATATGCTAGACAATGGCTTTTTTTTTTTTTTAAGATTTTTTATTATTTATTTATTTTTTTAGAAAGAGAAGGGAGGGAGAAATAGCAATGTATGGTTGCCTCTCACATGGCCCTCACTGGGGACCTGGCCTGCAACCCAGGCATGTGCCCTGACTGGGAATCGAACCGGGACCCTCTGGTTCCCAGCCCGCGCTCAATCCACTGAGCTACACCAGCCAGGCCGCTAGACAATGGCTTTTTGATTCACATGATAATTTTGAAAAATTGGTAGGATAATGATTATCTCCACTTTTACAGATGAGAAAAATGAGGTTCAGAAAGGTTGAGTTGCCCTAGGACTTAGTATAGAAGGATAATTTACTGAAATACTTTTGTTTTCCTTATAGATTTCCCCAAATGTAGCGAGGCCCTTTGCAGTGCTCCTTGCTTTCAGAGCTGGAAGAAAACAGTTGCTACTTGTTGATCATTATCTCTCTCCTGTCTCATGAAAGCCTGAGCTCATTTCCATGATTATGATGAGTTTCCTGGAGAGGTGGGAGAGAGCACGGATTGCCCTGGACAATAGTGAGAGAGGACATCAGAAAGAGGGACACTGTTCCAGGCTAGGAAGGGACTGGATCACAGATGGCTACGGATTCTATGTTACATACATATCCAGCTCCCTAGGTGCACAGGGGGCAAAAGTGGGGCCTTTACTGGAAATTGCTGTGCAGAATACCAGTGAGCCAGGACCCACAGCACTGGGATCTAGGACTGGATGGTTCGTGTCCCAAGTGTGATGTATGAATAGATGGCTGTCAATGATGAGGGATGATTGGCTTGTAGCATCTTAACAGGAACCGATGGTAAAACAAAACAACAAAAAAATCTAGATCCTCAGCTTCCTTTCTGAATATTGTACTCTGGGAAAGACTCTCCGATGTGCATGAAAATTATTTAAAAAAAAATTGTTAAATCTTTTGCCACATTAGCATTATGAAATTCCAGATTAGCCAATGAATAGATTTAAAAAAAATCTATGGCCTTTCACAATTTATACCAATCTCCACTTTAACATTAAATTTAGTCAAGGCCATAGACTGAATCTCATATATTCAGGAGTCCTGGGCAACAGAATTAAAGTGGATTAAACACAATAAACACAGAAGATAATTATCAGTGATTCTCAATTACGTACTGTGCATAAGAATCACACTGGGAGTTTATTTGAAAGGCAGTCTCTCCAGCTCTCTCCTAAGACATATATGGATTCAACAGGAGGCCTAGAAATCTGCATTTTAGCACCAGTGATGGTTCTGAGGCTGGTAGTCAATAGACACGTTAAACATCACTGTAATACTCATTTGTTGAATAAGTGATATGCAGCAATCCTAACCCTAAGAAAAGGCGAATTAATCCCTGAAGATGGGATCCTCTAAACTCTTCTATGGTATTACACAATAATAATGGACCAGTTTCTTTCCCTGTACCATTACAAACTGTACTCAAAGTAGTTCTTTTTCTTTAGAATATCTTGGGAGGACAGGGAAAAAAATTACAAATTACAATTTCTCAGACACTAGATTTAATCTTTTGCTTCTCTCTGACATCTAAATGGAAAATGGAAGAAACTAGTATCTGAGGGAGGTTCTATAATCTAATGTTTTATGAAGGCAGATGTCAGTAACATGATAACCAGGAACCTTGGATAAACTTATATTTTGCTAACATCCAATTTACTGAATGAAATTCCTTACTAACCCCACAAAGAAAACTTCTAGGCAGTAACTCTACAGTCTTAATATATGGGCAACAAAGACACCCAGGGTTATGGTCCTAAAATATTCAAACAGGACAGGAAATATTTGAGTGCCTATTCTTTGGAAGGCAGTTATTAAAGCAGAGGAATAGACAGGTAACTTTCTGATAGACTTTTAACAAGTATTGAAATTAAAAATTTTGCTGTAGCTAACATTTTATTTAAAAATTAGCCCAAGGCCACTCAATATATCGGAAAGAGTGAATTTATGTAGGTTTATACTTTGCCAAGTATCTTACGGTTTTGTAGTGTTTTTATATGTACTATTTCACCTGAACCTCACATTTTATACCACGTTAATTCATCATTTGACATTCGTCAAGATGTAGTCATGTCCTTAGGAATCCACAACTCAGCCAGAGACCAGGGAAAAAAGGCAAGAAATTTGAACGCGTAGAGTGTGCCATAAAAGCAAAACAAAAAACATAAGAAAAGCCTAACTTAACCTAGCTGGGGAAGTGTGGGGAGGTTTCCCAGAAAAAGTGACACTTAAACGAATACCTGAAAGAGCATTTAGCGGGGACTGGGGTTGGGAAAGGTGCAGGGAGGTATTTCAAGTTGAAAGTAAGGTCGGTGCAA
>PVJI01016407.1:0-38424 GCA_004026765.1 Micronycteris hirsuta
AAAAAAAAAAAGAGGTATGGAAGGATGGCGGCCAGATAGGTGGAAGTGGAGTCCACTTCCCACTGTACACGGGCGAAACACCTAACCGATCTTCTGAGGAACAGAGTGAGCAGCCAACAGTACCCCAACATATATGAAGATTGGAGACCAAAAATTGTAGAGGACATTGAAAAATCAGGCGGTAAGGACAATGCTTCAGGACAAGAAGGTCCCTGGGACCAGTGCGGGGACCAGGGTGGCTGCAGCCCCAGACCTGGCACCCACCAGGTCTGCCGCAGGGTTCTTGGGAGAAAGCCGGGTCAATGGTTCCCTCCTCTGTCAAACAAGGTTTGAGCAGCACTGGGAGAGACCTGGTTGCTTGAAGTCACAGGGAGGGGAGTAAGGACAAAGTGGCAAACACACGAAGGCTGTGAGCACCCACTGAGACTGTGGCATTGGCTGGGGAGAGTTGAGAGTTCGGCCGTGACAAGCTCTGACCTGGACAGTCCCTGGACTAGTTGGAGAGGTGGGTTGTGTGAGAGGCCAGGCCCTTATATGGAGTGGCAGGCCTGAGCGGGAGGAATTTTTCAAAAAGAAAAAGTGAAAAAAGAGACACTCAGCAGCTGTTTGGGGAATTCTCCTGCAGCATCTCCTCTGGCTTCCTCCCCACCCAGGCTTGCAGCACACCCTCGGTGGCGAAAAAGGGCCGTACCCACACCTGTAGCCCCCCTGGGGATGGTGTGCACCTGAACCTGCGCCAGAGAGCGGCTGCTCATCCCGCCACACCCACAGGCCCAGAACAGAGCGCACTTGACCCCACTGAGCAGAGGCACCGTGCACCCAACCCCTGCGCCCCAGGGGAAACAGCAGAGGAGGCACACACCTGCATCCGCAGTGGCAGCCACCGGTGGCACCCCGGCCCTGCAGGACCAATGGCTCTCTGGGAGGAAGGTGGAGAATCCCCTCAGAAACGAACTACAGGACTCAGCGATCCCCAGAGAGATTTGAGTCAGTGGGGGAGCTGAACTGGCCTGAGGGGGTGCTGAGAGTCCCTAGCATCTAGGACAGCAAAGAGTGAGAAGCGGGTGTGTGAATTACCCCTAATTGGTGCACCTCAAGGACCCCACAACTGGTGGTCTGAAGGCCTAGGCTGGGCGCAGAGGGGCACTGGGAGCTGGCGTGAACTGGGGAACTGGGCTGGATGCTGGCTGAGTGCCACTCTGTAAGGGAGAAAAGCAAAACCAATCTCCCCTCAGCCAGCTGCAGCCAGGAAGACCAGCAGAACTTTGAAGCCAGGAGGAGTCTTTTTTTTTTTTTAAGTAATTTTTTTTCTTTTAACTCCTTCTTCCTCTCTTTCCTTCTTTCTTTTTTATTCCTTCTTCCTTTCTTTCCCCTTTTATCTGTTCTTCCTTCTTTTCTTAAAAAATTCCCACAAGTGAAATAATTAAACCTGGAACTGTGAAAAGACCAGAGTTGGACCCAAAGAGGGGACATCCCAACAGCTGAGACAGACAAATTTCACTTTGCTACTCCAGAGAACTTGCAAGTTATTGTATATTTGTATTATTATTTTTTCATTATTCTTACATCTTTCATTTTATTAGTATTTTTTGTATTTCTCTTCTTTCTGTTTAGTCTTCTTCTCTTGGCTGGTTAAATTGCATTGTTTAACGGGTTTCCCTGTTCACTCTTTCATAGTGTATTTTTAATTTACTGTCTTTCACTTCACTTGTGTTCCATTAGCACACTACTTTAGGTCCTATACTTGTTATCCAGATCACATAGATTCTGCCATATGATTATTGCTACATTATTATTGTAAATAACTGCTGTTCCATACAATTGTAAATACTACATAGCACCCATCCCAGATCTTAGCCCACTTCACTGTTTCCTGAACTTTATTACTGTTGTGGTTAACTCTATTCTCTCACACACTACACCTATTTTCCATCCTTTACTCTCACTTTACCTCATAATATGACCTTCTACAAGCTCACTGTTTTCTAGATCCAACTCACAATCCTTCCCCCCACTAACAAGAGTCTTATCTTCTTTCCATCCTTTCTAAAAAGTGGCTAGTTGGGTGAAATATCACAGTTAACATGATACATATCTAAAGGATCTCCTATCTCTTCTCTATGGGCTGATACTTTAAATATCATAGAATATACTCCTGCTGTCTTAAACCATTTCGCCTCTCCAACTGATCATAAAATAGAGAGGTGGAAGATGTGAAAACCAGGATACCTGCTGGAAGAGGAAACCCACCAACAAAGGAACCACCAACAGATAACAACAGAAGAAGGGGAAGGAAGGAATGGAAGCCACACTAACTCAACCCAGAACCTGTCTGGAAATACAGCTAAATGGTGGAGAAATAACTCAGAACAAACAACTGAACAAGAGTGAGAGAGAAGCCTCAAACCTTGTACACACAGAAGAACCAGCTTCAACACAACCTGCTCACACTTGCACAACGGAATGCAAGAAGTGGAGGTCAGAGTGACCCTCAGTTAACCAGCTGGAGGGAAGGACCCACCAAAGAAAGACCCAACAACAATAAAAACCCAAAGACATATACAAAGACAACATAAACAACAGCCCAAGACCAGTGAGCTTGGGAGATCAAGGAGACTGCACCACTGAATCTCACAGGCATTCTACCTTAGAAGTTCACACCACAAACCCAGGGAGTCAGAACAGATCAATTTAAGAAGCAGAGGCTAACAAGAAGAGTCTCACAAACAATGAGAAAACAAAGAAACAATCCCCAAATGAAAGGAAAGGAGGAAACCTCAGAAAGAATGCTAAATGAAATAAAGGCGAGTCAACTATCAGATATTGAGTTCAAAGCAATGGTTACCAGGAAGCTCAATGAGCTCACAGAGAATTACCAAAAACTACGGGGCAACTACAATGATCTCACTGCAAACTATATCAACATGAAAAAAGAAATAGAAACTATCAGCAAGGGCCGAGAGGAAAAGAAGAATACAACTTCTGAACTGAAGAACCCAGTAGAAGGAATCAAAAGTAGGCTTGACGAAGCAGAGGATCTGATCAGTGAGCTGGAGGACAAGGTAGAAAACAACACTCAGAAAGAGCAAGAAAAGGAAAAGAGGCTCAGAAAGAATGAAGAGGGATTAAGGGAAATGCAGGACAACATGAAATGTAATAATATCCATATGATAGGGATACCAGAAGGTGAAAAAGAAGAGCAAGGGATAGAAAACCTGTTTGAAACAGTAATGATGGAAAACTTCCCTAATTTGATGAGAGAAAAAGTCACACAAATCCAGGAAACACACAGAGTCCCAATCAAGAGGAACCCAAAGAGGCGCACTTCAAGACACATCATAATTAAAATGGCAAAATTCCAAGACAGAGAATCTTAAAGGCAGCAAGGGAGAAACAGGAAGTAACATACAAGGGAGCCCCGATAAAGTTAGCAGCTGACTTCTCAATGGAAATGCCCCAAGCCAGAAGGGAATGGCGAGAAATATTCCAAGTAATGAAAACCAGAGGCCTGCAACCAAGACTACTTTAGCCAGCAATGTGCTCAATTAAAATGGAAGGCCAAATAAGGAGCTTCCTGGACAAAAGAAGCCTCAAAGAATATACCTCCTGCAAACCAGCTCTGCAAGAGATGTTAAGGGTCTGCTTTAAGAACAGGAAGAAAAACAGTGAGAGAGAGAGGAACACAGGAATGAAAAATGGCAGTGAATGAGTACCTATCAATAATATACTTAAATGTAAATGGATTAAATGCCCCAGTCAAAAGACCCAGAATGGAGGAATGGATAAGAAAACATGACCCACACATATGCTGCCTACAGGAGACCTACCTCAGAACAAAAGACCTACACAGACCGAAAGTCAAGGGCAGGAAACAAATATTCCAAGCAAATGGACAGGAGAAAAAAAAAAAATCCGGGGTAGCAATACTCATATTGGACAAAATAGACTTCAAAAAAAGAGCGATTAAAAGAGACCCAGAAAGTCACTTCATAATACTCAAAGGAAGAATCCACCAAGAAGACATAAACATTGTAAATATATATGCACCCAATATAGGAGCACCCAAATACGTAAAGAAAATCTTGGAGGACTTCAAGAAAGATATTGACAGCAACACAATTGTAGTATGGGATTTTAACATCCCACTATAAAAAATGGATAGATATTCCTAACAAAATATCAACAAAGATATTGTGGCATTGAACAATACCGTAGATCAAATGGATTTAACTGATATATATGTAGAGAGAGAGCCTTTCATCCCGAAGAAGCAAAATACACATTCTTTTAAAAAGCACATGGAACATTTTCAAAGATGGACCACATGATAAGACACAAAACAAGCCCCAACAAATTCAAGAAAATCAAAATCATCAAGCATTTTCTCTGACCACAAGGAAATGAAACTAGAAACCAACTTAAGGGGAAAAAACCCCAAACTCTCAAACTCATGGATATTGAACAGCATGCTATTAAACAATGAATGGGTCAAGAATGAGATCAAGGAAGAAATTAAAACGTTTCTGAAAACAAATGAAAATGAACTCACAACAACCCAAAACTAATGGGACACCACCAAGGCAGTCCTGAGAGGGAAGTTCATAGCGATACAGGCCTACCTAAAAAAGATAGAAACATTTCAAATAAATGACCTAACCCCACACCTAAAAGAACTGGAGGAACAACAACAAAGAGCCCAGAGCAAGTAGAAGAAAGGAAATAACCAAGATCAGAGCAGAATTAAATGGCATAGAGACTAAAAGCACATTTCTAATGATCAATAAATCCAAGAGCTGGTTCTTTGAAAAGATAAACAAAATCGACAAGCCTTTAAGCGGACTCATCAAGAAAAAAAGAGAGAGGCCCAAATAATCACAATCAGAAGTGAAAGAGGAGAGATTACAACTAATACCACAGAAACACAAAGGATTGTAGAAAAAAATTACTATGAAGAACTATATGCTGAGAAATTTGAAAACCTAGGTGAAATGGACAAATTTCTAGAAAAATTAATCTTCCAAAACTCAATGAAGAAGAAGTAGAAAGCCTGAACAGACCAATAACAGCTGATGAAATTGAAGCAGTAACAGAAAACTCCTGACACACAAAAGCCCTGGACCAGATGGTTTCACAGGAGAATTTTACAAAGCATTTACGGATGAGCTATCCCCTATATTTCACAGTTTACTCCAGAAAATCCAAGAAGATGGAAGAGTCCCAAACTCTTTTTATGAAGCCAACATCATCCTAATCCCAAAACCAGATAAAGACACAACAAAAAGAAAACTTCAGGCCAATATCGTTGATGAACATAGACTCTAAAATCCTCAACAAAATATTGGCAAACTGCACTGAGCAATATGTTAAAAAGATCATACACCATGATCAAGTGGGATTCATCCCAAGGATGCAAGGATGGTACAATATTTGCAAGCCAATAAACGTAAAACATCACATTAACAAAAGTTAAGATAAAAGTCACATGATCATAGCAATAGATGCAGAAAAAGCATTTGATAAGGTACAGCACCCATCTGTGATAAAAACACTTAGCAAAGTGGGAATAGAGGGAGCATTCCTCAGCATAATAAAGGCCATATATGAGAGACCTACAGCCAACATCATACTCAATGAGCAAAACCAAAAATCTTTCCTGCTAAGATCAGGAACAAGACAAGGGTGTCCAGTTTCACCACTCCTATTCAACATAGTATTGGAAATCCTAGCCACAGCAGTCAGACAAGAAAAAGAAATAAAAGGCATCCAAATTGGAAAGGAGGAAGCAAAACTGTCATTGTTTACAGATGACATGATAGTGTACATAGAAAATCCTATAGACTTCACCAAAAAACTATTTAACCTAATAAGCGAATTTGGAAAAACAGTGGGATACAAAGTCAATATTCAGAAATCAAAGGCATTTTTGTACACCAACAATGAAATATCAGAAACATAAATCAGGAAAAAAAAATCCCATTTGATATAGAAACAAGAAAAATAAAGTACCTAGGAATAAACCTAACGTAGGATGTAAAAGACCTATACTCAGAAAACTACACAACACTGAAGAAAGAAATTAAGGAAGACACAAATGGAAGTGTGTACCATGCTCAGGGATTGGAAGAATTAACATCATCAAAATGGCCATATTACCCAAAGCAATGTATAGATTCAATGCAATCCCTATTAGGGTACCAATGACAAATTTCACAGGTATAGAACAAATATTTCAGAAATGTATATGGAACCATAAACAACCCCAAATAGCAGCAGCAATTTTGAGAAAGAAGAACAAAGTAGGAGGGATTACAATACTTGATATCAAACTGTATTACAAGGCCACTGTAATCAAAACAACATGGTATCGGCATAAGAACAGACATATAGACCAAGGGAACAGAATAGAGACCCCAGAAATAAACCCAAGTCTCTATGTCCAATTAATATTTGACAAAGGGGGAAGAAGCATGAAATGGAGTAAAAATAGCCTCTTCAACAAATGGTGTTGGGAGAGCTGGACAGCTACATGCAAAAAAATGAAACTCGAGCACCAACTTACACCATACACAAAAATAAATTCAAGGTGGCTGAAAGACTTAAACATAAGTCGTGACAGCATAAAAGTCCTAGAGGAAAACACAGGCAGGAAAATCTCAGACATTCCACGCAGCAACATCTTCACTGATGTGTCCCCTAAAGCAAGGGACATAAGGGAAAGAATAAACAAATGGGACCTCATCAAATTAAAAAGCTTCTGCATGGCTAAAGAAAACAGCATTAAAATGAAAAGAGAATGAACTATATGGGAAAACATATTTGCCAATGATACCACAGACAAGAGTTTGTTCTCCAAAATCAATAAAGAATTCACACGACTCCACTCCAGGTAGGCAAGAAACCCAACTGAAAAATGGGCAAAAAACTTGAACAGACACTTCTCCAAGGAGGACATACAGAGGGCCCAGAGACATATGAAAAGATGCTCAGCATCACCAGACATCAGAGATTTCAAATTAAAACCACAATGAGATACCACTTCACACCAGTCAGAATGGCCATCATAAACAAATCAACAAACAAGTGCTGGAGAGGTTGTGGAGAAAATAGAACCCTAGTGCACTGTTAGTGGGAATGCAGACTGGTGCAGCCACTGTGGAAAACAGTATGGAATTTCCTCAGAAAACTAAAAATGGAACTGCCTTTTGACCCAGCAATTCCACTGCTGGGATTATATCCTAAGAACCCTGAAACACCAATCCAAAAGAACCTATGTACTGCACTGTTCATAGCAGCACAATTTACCATAGCCAAGTGCTGGAAGAAACCTAAGTGCCCATCAGTAAATTAGTGGATCAAAAAGCTGTGGTACATTTACACAATGGAATACTACACAACAGAGAGAAAGAAGGAGCTCCTTCCTTTTGCAACAGCATGGATGGAACTGGAGAGCTAAGTGAACTAAGCCAGGTGGTGAGGGACAAACACCATATGATCTCACCTTTAACCGGATCATAACCAACAAAAGCAGAAAGCAAACAAAACATAACCAGAGACATTGAAATTAAGAACAATCTGACAGTAACCATAGGGGAGGGGAGAGAGAATAATGAGGGAAAGAGTTTTCAGGAACTACTATAAAGGACACATGGACAAAACCATAGTGGGATGTTTGGCTGGGGTGAAGGGGAATCATGGGGGGAAAATGCAGGTGACTGTAATTGAACAACAATAAAATAATTTTTTAAAAAAGCTGTGGGAAAAAATAGAAAAACATGAGTAAGAAAACAAGGAAAATTAAAATATCATATTGTTATCCCCCAAGGTTACCACAGTTACCACAATGTTGTCTTTCTACACTTCTCTTTAAGCACATCTATTTATCATATATATGTGTGTATATAATGATATATATATATATATATATATATATATATATATATATATGATTACTCTTCTTTCCACATCAATAAATTTTCTTCTAATCTAAAAAATAGAAAAGACAATAGTAGTCAAAACAGCATGGTGTTGGCCAAAAAACAAAAAAGCAGAAACATAGATCAGTGGAATAAAACAGAGAGCTTAGAAATAAAGCCATGCTCATATGGTCAATATTGAATGTAAAGAGTAACTGAAAAATAAAACAAAACAATAAAATAAACTAATGTGACTTTTTCTTGATATTTATCTATGTGGAATATGATACAAGCACACATTTTTACTTTTTTTTAAAGATTTTATTTATTTTTAGAGAGAGGGGAAGGGAGGGAGAAAGAGGGAGAGAAACATCAATGTGTGAGAGACACTTTCTCTCCCTAAAGCCATAGAAAACTAAGCAATGTATATGTAATATATGAGTGGATGTGTGTGTGCATGTGTGTTCAGGGACCAGAGTTTAGAACAATAGAAAGGCAAAGGCATGACAAGCTTGGCACTCAGGAAAAGGGTTAGTCTTGGGGGCAGGAGTTCCCAGTGTGAAGACGAGGCTGAGCTGGTGGCCACATCCCTGGTGACACTCAGGCTTCCAAGTTGAACATGTTCAGGTCCCTTGGAAGCCAGGCCCCTGCAGGTGCTGGTGGACAGGCCTCTGGTCTGGGATGGGCCTGGGCAGTGTCAGCCAGCAATCATGAGGAAGAGAACAAGCAGGCACCTGTGTGAGACCTGCACAAGGTGACAGCTACTGAATTGCTCTGCCTTCCCAACTTCAGGCTGATTTCTCTTTGGGCTCCCTCTTACCCAGTGCTATGCAGAGAGGATTCATGGAAACTCAGTTCTAGCTGAACCAAGTACACACTGTACCATCAGACAGTAATCCAGTTATCTAGTGGTGTGCGTTTTGTTTTCATTTAACATTTTCTATTGACTAGGGCAATTTACAATCAAAATAGGGGTAGAAGTTACCTTGTAAGAAACTGATAGCAATGTAAATTATGCTTGTCCAATGACAATGTGAAGAAGTTTGTCCTGGAGGCATGAAAATGGTCACTGTCCAACAGGAAAGATTACAACTCAGAGATTTCAATTTTATTGCTCTGGACGTTAACAGTTTTGTATAATTTAGTAATTTTATTCCAATAATCTTTCAGTGACTAAAGTGCTTTTATTTTTTTTGTTTTCTTTTGTTTTGTTTGCTTTTTAATATATTTTATTGATTATGCTATTAAGTTGTCCCATTTTTTTCTCTTCTTTATTCCCCTCTGCCCTGCATCCCGCCTCCCACTAGCATTCCCTCCCACCTTAGTTCATGTCCATGGGTCGTACATATGAGTTCTTTGGCTTCTTCATTTCCTATACTATTCTTAACCTCCCCCTATCTATTTTGTATCTACCATTTATGCTTCTTATTCCCTCTTCCTTTTCCCCCATTCTCCCCCGCCCTCTCCCAGCTGATTATCCTTCATGCGATCTCCACTTCTGTGAATCTGTTCCTGTTCTAGTTGTTTGCTTAGTTTGTTTTTGTTTATGACTTTTAGATTCAGTTGTTGATAGTTGTGAGTTTGTTGTCATTTTACTGTTCATAGTGTTGATCATCTTCTTTTCCTTAGATAAGTCCCTTTAACATCTCATATAATAAGGGCTTGGTGCCCTGGCTGGTGTAGCTCAGTGGACTGAGCGCAGGCTGTGAACCAGAGGGTCGCCAGTTTGATTCCCAGTCAGGGCACGTGCCTGGGTTGCAGGCCAGGTCCCCAGAGGGTCCGTGTGAGATGCACCACACATTGATGTTTCTCCCCATCTCTTTCTCCCTCCATTCCCTTCTGTCTAAAAATAAATAAATAAATAAAATCTAAAAAAAAAAAAAGTAAGGGCTTGGTGATGATGAAATTCTTTAACTTGACCTCATCTGGGAAGAACTTTAACTGCCTTTCCTTCTAAATGATAGCTTTGGTAGATAGAGTAATCTTGGATGCAGGTCCTTGCCTTTCATTACTTTGAATACTTCTTTCCAGCCCTTTCTTGCCTGCAAGGTTTCTTTTGAGAAATCAGCTGATAGTCTTATGGGAACTCCTTCGTAGGTAACTGTCTCCTTTTCTCTTGCTGCTTTTAAGATTCTCTCCTCATCTTTAATCTTAGGTAATGTAATTATGTTCTGCCTTTGTCTGCCTTTGTGTGTGCTTCCTTGGGTCAACTTCTTTGGGACTTTCTGAGCTTCCTGGGCTTCCTGGAAGTCTATTTCCTTTGCCAGATTGGGGAAGTTCTCCATTAATTTTTCAAATAAGGTTTCAATTTCTTACTCTTCCTTTTGCCCTTCTGGCATGCCTATAATTTGGATGTTGGATGTTTGAAGTTGTCCTGGAGGTTCCTAAGCCTCTCCTCATTTTTATGAATTTGTACTTGTTCATTCTGTTCTGGTTGAATGTTCATTTCTTCCTTCTGGTCCAAATTGTTGATTTGAGTTCCAGTTTCCTTCCTTTCACTGTTGGTTCCCTGTATATGTCTCTCCATTTCACTTCGTACAGCCTTCACTTTTTCCTCTATTTTGCAACCATACTCAACCATTTCTGTAAGCATCCTGATCTGGTAGGTTGGCTATCTCTTCATCACCTTGTTCTATTTTTGGAGTTTTAATCTGTTCTTTCATTTGGGTCATATTTTTTTGTCTTGGCATAGCTGTTACACTGTAACAGGTAGAATCTAGGTATTCACCAGGGCAGGGTAACCCACATTGCAGTGTTGTGGCACTGTATGTGGGAGAGGGGTCCAAGAGCGAATAATGCTGCTTTCTGGGCTTTCAGTCACTTCCCCTGCTACCCACAAGCAATGTGGGCCCTTCTGGTGCTGATTCCTGGGTAGGTGGGTTTGTGTACATTCTAGGACCCTGTGGGTCTCTCCAAAAAACTCTCCTGTGAGGTTGGGAGTCTCTTATGCCACCACAACCCCCACATGTTTTTACAGCCAGAGATTTTGCAGCTTTGGATTTCTCTGCACTGGAACCCTGGGTTGCACGATATGTCTCGCTCCCCTCTTGTTCTTCCTGGTTATCCACAGGCAAATGTGGGACCACCTGGGCAACCAGCCACTGCCTCACCTGTCGGGTCCTCAAGCTGCCACCTTGCTGCATCCTCTCAACCCAGGCTGCCCATCTCTGCCCCTCCTACCAGTCTGAATGAATGTTTCTTTAATTCCTTGGTTGTTAGACATCCCTACAGTTTGATTTTCTGGCAGTTCTGCATATTTTTTGTTTTTAAATTTATTGTTGTCCTTCTTTTGGTTGTGTGAGGAGGCAAAGTATCTAAAGTGCTTTTAAAACCAGTTCTACCATCCTGCTGTCCCTTCATTAATGAGTTAAATAAGTCCTTAGTTTGAGTTCATAACAAACAAACAAACAAAATAATATAAATGAAAACCTCTTTAGAGTGGGTGTTGTTGCTATCAAAAGCACTAGCTCCTTACTCTCTAGGCCTCCACGTCTTTACACTCAAAGCCTGGGCTCTTACAAAGTGGCCAACCTTACCAGCCTCCAATCCTTTTTTGGGTACCCAGCCTCGGGCTAGTATACTGCTACCCAGGCCTTGGGCTTCCAGAAAGTCAGCTCCCAGGGTGCTTTGAGAGGAGTTTCCACACTCTGTAGTTCTCTCTCCTCCCCGACCTGGGATTCTCCCCAGCAGCCTGGTTATGGACCACTGTCTAGAGTACCAGGCTGCTTCTTCAGTTTGGTAGTAAAACCTTACAACTGGTGAGCAACTGATCTCCTGACATAATCTGACATTTATTTGTACCTTGGGGGACTAATAGTTGTCTGACAATGGTTTAAATGAGTCTGAAAGCTGCACTGAAACCATTATTACAGTAAAATTCTTTCTGAAAACCAGTTACGGCCCAAGATAAAGTATTGCCCTTTCCTGAGGGAAAAGAAACACCATGCCTGAGCTAACCTGTAAGGACTCAGAGGGAGAGAGAAGGGTATAGGGAGCCCTGGAGTGCTGCCTGCACAGCTGGTCTTCCTTCGTTGGCAGAGGGCCCAAAGCCCAGGAGCAGAAGAAACTGGCCAGAGGGTGCAGGCAGGATCCCAGATATCTTCAAGTCAGTTCTGGTCCAAGGTACTTGGGGAGAAGCCTTTACAAAATACTCTGTCCTTATTCTTGGGCCATGCCCAAGGTAACTGCTTTTCTCTCATAGTTCTCATCCAGGCACCACTGTTGATCCCATATTTTGTTCCTTAGGCTCTGGCGCCATGCTTTTCTGCCCCTCTCCCTGCAACATCCATGTCGAGACTTCCTTACTTTTCACTTTTCCTGGGGCAAATCCAATCATGCCACTAGCTTTCTGAAAGCTTGTCCTTGATTCCCACAGCTACTCAGTCTTTAGCCCAATGAGTCCCTCCACTCACTGGCTGCTGTGGACGTGACTGCATGCTGTTGTTTCCATCTGAAAAGCTATGGGAGTTTCCTAACCCACAGGTTCCACCCCACCACTTGTCCCCACCCCAAGCTGTTGTGTCCTGCTTCACTTCCCAGTATTCCCTCACTGTGACACCCCTGCCTGGAATGGACTGTCTGACCCACTGCCCGTGAAGGCCAACTCCCACTGGACTTGACCTCATTCTACCTCATAACCAAATTGGGCCTGCTTATCTTTGAACCATCGGCATCCAGCACACAGCCCAATCAATGGAAAATGCTCCCAAATGTGTTGAATAAACAAGCAAATCATATCTAGTTTAAACCTGTCGTTGTACAACAGAAAAAAAAGAGTGATTTTAAAAGTAAATCCATAAGAGGAGGCAGGTGGTTTGTAGATCCCAGGGAGGGTATATGTATATAGATGGGGACATGGTCAACCTCACAATAGATTCCGTGGTGCAGAAATTATTATACAGACTGAACACTGAGACAGTCTGATGGTGAAAAGTAATGTGATGAAACATGCCCATGACATGTTCAAGGCATGTGGGACAGATACCTCTCTTCTGGAGCTGAGCTCCATAGATTCTGGTCTTCTGTCTTTATCCACACTGAGGCTCTCACTTCCCCAGCATAACCACTCAATGTAAGCTCCTCTTTCTCGTTTCTTCCTCTCTATTTTTAATTTCAATTAAAAGATACAAAGAGTAAGAATAATCATTTTGGATAGCTTAAGTTTCATTTAAATGTTATGCATGAGATCCAAATAATAGAATTATATTTTTTCGTTCACATTCATCTGTGGTCACTTGAGGCCCTCAGGATTTTTTTTCCCAACATTTGCTTACATTTGCCCTTTCCATTTTTGTCTCCTTGATGACTGACCTTTTATGAACCAAGTATGATCAGGATACAGTCAACACTGGGTAAACTTCAAGAGATTCATACTGAGAAGGAATTTTTCTCCTCCTACTCCTTGAAATCAATTTCAGTTGACTTCCACCCAATTTAGTAATATTTTTAACTGTATCCCCATATTGGACTCCATTAATTCCCCAAATATCTCTTGAGTCTTCAGTGAGTGTCAGGCACAGTTCTGTGTGCTGGGGATACACATTTTCCACTGTTCTGAACAAAACAAAGCCCTATTTGTCTGGGCTTCAGTCTGGGCTCTTAGAGTGAATGCGATAGATTACTAATGATCAGGGTAAAGCTGACATATATTGTGTTGAATTTACAGAGAGCAAACATGTGGCCAAATACCTCTAACTCTTCCATTGCTATAATGAGTGTGCGCGCGCGTGTGTGTGTGTTTGGAGGGGTGCGGGAGGCAACAGCTAAAATGAAAAACATATACAGGGAGGACAAAGTGGAAAATGCAGGGAGAGGTTCCTCCATAGCTACTTTCTAGAAATAGAAATAGAGATGTGCAGTTTCTAGTTATAAATTAGGGAAGACAACAAGAAAAGGAAATGCAAGATTAATTAAGATTCATCATAAACAGTAAAATTGAGGTTAAGATTTAAAAATCCAGCTCTCAATTTAAAAGGGTTAAATTACACATAAAAAAATTATGCACAAGTGAAAGGGAAGAACAAATTGTTTTGTGATTTTGGAAAAACTACTTTATTTTTCACTGTCCCCGGACAGTTTCTGGCTTAGAACAAAAAAGCCATTTCTCTTTTCATGCCAAGAGGGCAAGAACACAGTTTCTCCAACTCCATAGCATGTGAGCTGCTATTAGTGTGGCATGCATCTGTGTACATTAAATGTATACTAGGTATATGCTTGTCAGCTTCAAATAACCTGTATTAAGCACTTATCAACTCACTGCTCATTTAAAAAAGTTTATTCTAGTACTCAGATTCAAAGTTGTTCCACTAGTCTAAACGCTCCTCTGTTAGCCTAGGACCTAGGCATTTTCCACTGTGCTGGCAGTGTCTGGCACTGACAGATGCTGTAAATTGTTGCTGGGCTGAGATGAACTGACTGGATGTCAAAACTGTAGGTAGGTGGCAGTATGGTTCAACTCCCTGCTTTAAATGCAACCAGTTTGGAATTGTACACCCACCTCTCTGTGGTCTAGGGACAAGTTCCTAAATCCTTCATCACTTCAATTTTTTCTCACCTGTAAAATGGGAAACTTATAGCTGCTACAGTTATTGTGAGGAGTAAATAAAGACAATCTGTATACTTAATACAGGCCTTGGCACATTTGCTCTCAATAAGTGATAGTTATATTACATATAAGCACTTACCAAGCACTACATAACAATTACTATGATCATTGAGGAGGGCTGAGGGCTCTTTAAAGGAAGCTGAATAAAGCCAACATTTCACTAACTAAAAAGTTACTGACAAGTTAATCGTAGATTTCAAAATATTATTTTCTTATATTCTGGAAGGATAAGGCGGTCAACTTTTGGGGGGCACAGGTTGAAATTGTTGCCTCTTTAATTAGCTGCACTTCTACTAGACCCTGCCCGAAACCCTTATTTTGGCAGAGGGGAATTGTCTAATTTTGGTGACTGTAATAAAATTGGGTTAAAATGCTCATATGCTATGACAGTGATCAACTCCCTATCAAACATTGTTAGGTTGGCTGATGTCAGTGCTAGTACTTCCGGAGGACAAAAATGCATGCTGCCTGTACTCAAGTGGAATTCAAGTCCTAAACGGCCTTCAGAAGAGGAGGGATGTTGGTCCTTCAAGAAGAAAGAGTCGTAGCAGGAAGAATTCAACTGAACCTCTAGTCTGAAGCCATTTCCCTTATAAAGGGAGGGGATTCTACAGGGGTGACTCCGTGGGGTCAGGAGGAGCCCTGCGGAGGTGGCTCACCGAGGATTCACCGGTCCCACCCTAAGCTCTACTGTGCACCTTCCAGCTGGTGCACTGAATACGCAGGCCCACCGTCTCCAGACAATCTCTAGCCCGCAACCGCTAGCCGGCTCTTCCCGGCGCCACAGCCTGCAATCTCTCCGCACTTGGAGTTCCCCGTCTGGCCGGCGGTGGGCGCGCGCCCTGAAAGGCCCGAGCCCACTGCCGCGTGCGCAGCCGGTCGGCCCCGCGGAGCCCTGGGGTCCCATGGCTTTGGCGCCCGCACGCTCCCAGCTCGGTGCCTGCAGCCTGTAGAGGTCGGTTCGGCCTGCGTGCGCGGGGTCGGGGTCGGCCCACCCTCGCCAGCACCGCGGTCGGCGGCTGCCTGGCCGCACGCCGGGTCCCTACCGCGGAGGGGGATGGGGAGGGAGGAGAGACGAGGAGTTGGAGACACACACAGCCTCCACGAGCACAGTTACGGCAGGAGACAGACGGCGGGTGGCGGGAGACTCCCCCCTCCGGCGACTGGAGGCTGGTCAGATCCCCTGGCGGCTGTGGCACTGTCTTTCTTCTACCCCCTGCCCAGAGGCTACGGGCCCGGCCGGGCCGGGCCAGGCGAGACAGGCAGGCGAGTGCGTCTGGCCCTGCCGGTCCTGCGCGCCACCTCGGCCAGCCGGGGTTCCCCTGTGAGCCGGGGAGGCGCCGCCGCCGCTGCCAGACAGGCTGCGAGTCACCGGGAAAGTGAAAGGGGGGCGAGGAACGCGGGGGAGGCCCGGGTGTAAGCTCCTGGCTCTTAAAGAGACCTGGGGCGCCGCGCCCCCCGCTGTGGCAGCCCTGCACCCAGCGCCCCTCCCCAGCGGGCCGGCAGGGCCCAGTGGCCCCGTGAGCCGCACTGCGGGCGGTCCCCAGCCTCTGCTCTGCAAGGGCGGCCGCAGGTGAGTGGAGACCTGAGGTGGCTGATGTAGTAGTGGCGTCTGGCTCAAGTTCAGCGCTGCGCTGCGGACCGGGGAGGGGGCGGGGCGCAGGGTGGTGGCGGACGCGGGGACAGGACGCTTCGGGAACAGGACGTTAGCGAGCCTGCGCCTCGGCGACTGCCTAGGAGACGAACGCCCGAGGTCTGCGAGACAGTGTCTCCAGTGGGCACCGCGAGTGGGAGTGCCTGTGGAGGGAGGGCGACCCCGCCGCCTTTGCCGGTGCGCTTTGATGGAGGTACACTGCCGGCCCCCACTCCTTTTTCTATTTCCCGGTGCCCCAGCCGGGTCGTCCTGCTACTCAGGGACTTAATTCTGCACCTCCGAGAGGCCGGGATGAGCGTGGGGGTGGCCGCTCAAAGTGAGGTCTTGGCTCCCTTGGGCCTCTCAGTCGGGGGACAGGAGGTCAAAGGAAATCGGGAAGATTGTTCTGGACCTTGCAGGGGAGTTTGCGGAGAGGAAACGGGGCGGAAGTGGGCAGTACAGGGGACCCTGCGTCTGGCAGCCCGGCTTCCCGCGGCCCCGCCCCCGCCCCCTGCAAACCCGAGGACCTGCTTCACCCGGCGCCTGCCCCGGTCCCCCGCGCGCGTTGACGTCGGTCGCGGGGCCGCCCGAAGCTCCCGGCATTGGCTGGGAAGTCGATTGTCTCCCGCGGCTGCTGTTCCACTTAGGCTCTCCGAGCTCCGGAGGAAGCAAACGTGTGTTGAATTTCTCTTTGACCCTCACGGTGGAATAAACAGGAAGCGACAATCACCCAGCCCGGGTCCCACACTTGCCTTTGTTGTGGGTTCAGCCAGCACAGCGGTGAGGAGGCTTCCTTGGGACCCCTGCTCGTTGGGCCGCCCAGGGTGGGGTTGGGAGGGCACCCTGTAAGTACGCTGCTGGAAGACAGTGGGCTCTGTTCGGGTTAATTTGCTATGAGGGCATTTGCGTGTTTTTAAACTTTTTTTTTTTTAAATTGGAAAAGGAAGCGGCTTCCTAACAAGGCAGGGATTTTGAGGAGGACGGCAGGGACGCGTGGTGGGTGGGTGGCACCTGGAGATTGCACATGGGTCGGTGCCCTGTTTCCCGGGTTTGCTACAGGGCGCCGTGCTGCTGTCTGAACTGTGAAAAACTCTTTAAAGCACGTAGGGCTGCCTCGCTCATCCTACCCGGGCATAGGAATGATTGCTGAGTGGCAATGGCCACATAAACTAGCTTACTTTTAATTTTTCTTAGTCTTTTAATAAGCTAGAATTGGATAATTTTGATTTGCTTCTTTTTTTCTTCCTCTGTGCCCCACCTATTCCCTTCTCTTTATTTCTTATTATTTTGGCAAGCTGGCCCTGGACCCCTTCACTTATAGTTTAGTGCTACTTTCAATGTTATTTATGATTCTGATATTTACTGATGACTTACTGTGTGCTGGGCATTGTGGGATGTGAGGTGAGATTAGCTGTACAGCGTGTTGATTCAGAGAACTACCGTTAATAAGTTCTTGCAGTGGAGGTGCATAGAGATGGTGAACAGTCTTGGTTCTTAAAAATATATGGGCTTTGGCTGGCATGGAGGTTGGTACCTTCCCTAGGGACTTGGGCTGGGAAATGTCATTTAAAATGGCCCTTTCCTCTTGTTTAGCTAGCCAAGGAAGGTATTGTCCCATTTGTATCTTGCCTAGAGCTTCAGGACTGAGGATTGAATTACGGGAAAGATTTGGTAGAGTCTGCACTGAAAAGCTGCCATTGCATCAAGTCACGTTCTGCATTTTGCCTATGAGTAGTTAGTCTTTTCTACTATTTATATTGAATTTATTGTCATCAGTACATCTGCCTTTGTACTCTGCAGAATTCTCTTGAAACATATTCTTTATGTTTCGTAAAGGATCATGATGTCAAATTTGAGTTATTACATTGACAAATGAGATCAGAATATTTACCCATGTACATTTATTGAATTTTAATATTTTGTTTCCTGTCAACCCTTGAATGCCATTTGATGGTCCTTGCAAAGCAGGGGGTATATTCTTCATGATTTTTGAAAGCTTAATTCTTTTGAGAGCTTCACGTTACTATTGACATTTGAACACACTGTTAGGAACTAGGTGCCAGACTGTAAATGTCAGTAAGGGATTATTTGCTGTAATGGAGTTGTAACTACATCTATCCCTTGTTTTAAAATGCCCGCTAATTTTCTAATATTCTGCTGTTGCCTTTGGAAGAATTTGTCCTCATTGTCCACAGTTCTAGTTTGTGTGTAGGTTGATATTTATGATGGAGAGGACTACTCCTAGGAGGATTTTCAGGCTGTCTCTTGAATTCTCTTAGGGGTTTGGTTTGCATGACCACACTCCTGCAAAGGAACCCAGCCAGTACCAACTGCTTTTTAAGGGATTTTGTGTCAATTTGTTGGATTCAAAGTCCACTCCCCCAAATATATATACATTCTTAGACAAAAATTTATTTCCTCCCCAACTGCTGACAGTGTTCTAAGAATAGTATTTTTGCCTGGTGCACTGAGAGCAAGGACCTATCTGCAGAGGTGTTTACAATTTGGGACTGTGCTATGGTCTTGGTTGACTTAGCAGCCTGGCAGGGCAGCCTTGCGGCTAATAGGATGCTGTCTATTTTTTATCTGGGCCTCTGGAGCGGCAACTCCCAGCCAGACAGAGGAATATAGAGAGTGAGAGCGACTTTTGCTCTCTGAAGGTACTTTCTGGCCTGCTGTCAAGTAGAGACCACTAAGCTCTGTCTGGATCCTTTTGCATTCGCCCAGCATGTAGTCAGTCTAGTATTTTGTCACCCCATGGACTGGGCTGGGGTGGTTGCTCTGTGTCACCATGTAAAACCCAAGCACTCTCAGGACTCAGGGCAGGGATACTTGCAACTGTGACTGGTTAGACCTTTCTGGTAGCCCTTGCCATGTTTCTGTTCATCTTTCTTCTGAATCCAGGTTTATGGAGTCTCTATGATGTGTCTGTCCTTTCTGGATGATAGTTAATAGAGAAGAAAGAAAACTCAAGGAGCAATAGATCATTCCATGTTAACCCGGAAAATTTTTAGAAATATTTAATGTACTTTATATAGATGCTATTAGGCTATTAAATATGAACAATGGCAAAATAGCTATGTATTTTGCCCAAATTGCCCTTTCCTCCCTTCTTCCTTATCCTTCCTTCCTCCTTCCATTCCTTCCTTTTTTCAGGTCTCAGAAAACTCACCTGGAAGCCATTATTATCTGATGGCAAAGAGACTTTCTGCCTATGTGGGATCTTTCTGCCTATGTGGGATTCTCCTAGAATTATATCTTGACCTATTATTATAAGTGCATGGAAGGTGAATCTTAAGTTTTAAAATAGGAATGTAAAGCTTCTGTCTACAACTTGAAAATTTAGGCCACGTGACCTGCCACTTTTTTAGGGAGATTTTTTGTGTGGCATTATTTGCTTCATTGTTAAGCAACTAAAGGAAACAGCCAAGTGCCTGTACTATTATATTAACTGATATAGAAATATTGGTTTTATATTTCCAATTAATAATTTTTTTCTCTACCATAGGAGGACTTGAAAATAATGTCTGTGTTGTCTCATATCTATGTGATTTAAGTACAGATTGCTTTTCTTTAGTGAATTCCCACTAAAAATTGTACTTTGGCCTTTTTAGCTGTTTTTGTGAGGACTTTTCTTTCCACCAAGCTTGTTTTCTAGATAGGTCTTGGAAATTACGAAGAACATAGCTATAATTTCTCCCTTGATTGGCAGCTGAGAGCTTTCCTGGACAAAAATAAGGAAACAGAGTGCCAAATGGTTGACTTTTCTAGAATAAAAACTCTAAAGGGTATGCAGAAAGTCCTCTGGTTAATATATTGGCATTCCCAGAACCCACTAAAACCCCGGCAGCCTGCCAGACACCACTTAATGAGGATGCAGAATGTCTGGCTCAAATCCCCATGAGCAGAAGGGGGTGGGGAGCTGATGTCCACACCCTTTATTAATTTTTAATGACTGTACTTTTGTTTTTCAGATTTTGCTTTGTATCCCCCACCTTACCCCCTCCCCATCCATTTATTTACTCATTTACTTGGCATTGGAAAAATGTTGAGACTTTCAAGGTTAAGAATCCTGCTGAGAGATCATTTCTGTTTTCCTAGGTTCTTTTGTTGTTGGTTTTCTTTCTTTTCCTCCCCCCACCCCCTTTTTTTATGAGGAAGAAAGAAAAGGAACAGAAAAGGAGATAACTTTTTTAAATGATGCTTTATTGTCTGCTGGAAAAGAGAAGCACTTATGAAACTTTGAGTTTGTCAGGCAGTTTATATGACAGTGCAAGTTGGTGCCTGCCAAGCTCCAGACAGATTGCTAATGTTACATGACAGGGATAAATAAATTACCGCTGTCTGCAACACGCTAGCACTGCAAACGCACACTCTGCAGCCTGCGGCCGGCGGAGCGCACACGCACACGGGGAGGGAGCCTGTTGGCTTTGCAGCTGCAGGGAAGACCTCTGCCTACTGCCTACAGTTCTGTGATACTGAAAGGGTGTGTCTCTCGCTTTTATCTTGGCAGTGCTTCAGGGCAGCAGAATCTGCGTAGCAGCTCTGTGTCCTTAGTTTTGCTGGTGACTTTGCCCCTTTTGCCTTGCCCCTCCTTCTTAAACCCTGCCTTCTTCCTCATGAGGGGACTTGGCACCTACTCTTCCTCTCAGGGACCTGCTCCAAGAAACTAAACTTTGTTCTTATATGGACCTGCTCAGGCCCTAAGATTTCTCAGAGCCAAGTTTCAAGCTGTTTACGGTTGCATTCTTTCTGCAGGTGCAGGCATTGAGAACATATTGTCTGAGAAAAGTGTGGTACTGCCTTGGGAGCAGGCTGGGTGGCACTCCTTGGGCATAATGTACTTTCATCTCTGGCAGTTTGGATAGTCAGCTGGCAGAGTGACAGGTGTAATGAACTTAATGGTCTTGCTCTAGTTGTTAGTGGACACACTGCTCATATTACAAAGCTACCTCCTAAATTGGGCCCTTGCCAAATGACTCGCTCTTCTCTTTGCAGACAGGATGCAGGGCCTGGACTACTCGAGGGATGTTAAGATCAGGAATTCGGTGGGTGTGAGCAATATCTGTGTGTCCTCATCCACATGCTGCCTAAATGGATCTAGAATTTCTTTTCTAAGTAAGATTGTTCTATCCAGTTTGGAAAAAGGATCCATCCCATCCACCTCTGGCCAGCCATCCCTCCATGAGAGGTGTGGCAAGGACCTTCTATATAAGTGTGTGGACTCCTTGCTTCTGGGGTTTGCAGCATGGTCATGCCTTGTTGGTTTCTGTGTGGGGGCCACCATTCTCCAGAGGCGTGGCCAGGGATTATTTTCATTGCCAGTGGCCTCACAAATTGGGAAGGGAATTTCCATAGTAAAGTCTCATTACTTCTAGCAGGCCGCTTTCAGAAGGGCTCCTGGACTTCTGGCTGGTCATCCTCCACCAGCACACTTGGTCAGAGAATACCTAGCAGTGGTTCCAAATACTTGCACATCACTGACTGTGTGCCAGGCTGTTCTTTGGGCTGCACGCATATTAACTGATTTTAATTCTCACAGCAGCCTTATGATTTAGGTGCCATTCCCAGTTTGCTGGAAGGCAACAAGAAGCCCTGAAATGGCCCAGAGCCATACCTCTTGTAAATAAGGGCAGAGTCTGACCTGGCTCAAGGAGTCTCTCCCTGGAGTCTGGGTTTTGGCTCTGAAGTTGCCTAAGGCAAGGCCCAGATCAGAAGTTCTTCTTCAGGGACCACGTACCACCTGGGTGGAGGGGGACAGTGCCATTTTTCTCCTTGTCCCCAGCAGTTCCCAGTGACTCTATCCAGCCAGCAAGCTCCTTCCTTCTTCCTGCCTTGGCTGTGGCTCTGATTTATACTCCCCTTATTTGCCTTACCCATTCTTACTTCTAATTTCTGCTTTCCGTGCCTATTTTGCCTGTGGTAACAGCCTTAGTTTTGATAATTGACCCTTGGTGGCTTTATTTTACCACACTGAGCCTCCAGTTTCTTGAGAGGTAGTATTCTGCAGCAAACCACTTCTGTTAGTCTTTCCAGGTTCCTTGCAAACCACTTCTGTTAGTCTTCTTGGGTGTAAGAGCATCAAGACCTGTTTTCTGTTTGGTGAATCCAGGCCTGTGGCTCTGTGGGTGAGTTTGGAATGCACAAGGCCCTCCCCAGTTGTCTGTTCACTCAGAAGGATCCAGGTCATCCCGGTACTTGGAAACTACCATTTTTTGTTTCCCTTTGCTTCTCACATTTGGAAAAAACATGACAAAATAATCATCTTTAAGATTCTCTGTTTTGTCCCATGGGAAGCATAGATTAATCAGCCACACATTATCAACATGTACTTCTTGTGAAGTGTTACTGTCTATGTTGGACAAACCTGAGTGTTTGAGATTGTGGAACTTAAAGTGAGTTCCTAGGAAGTGCAAATTTATTTGGGTCTGGCAGGGCAGCTTTTCCGCTCTTTGCAAACCTTCCCGTGGTGGCAAGGGCTGGAACCAGGTGGAATCTCTCATAGCCTCTGAGTTCCTCTAGGTGGCTGGGACGGTGCTGTTCTTTGTATGGATATCTGTTAGTGAACCTTTATCATATCTGGTCCTTACAGTTCCCTGGGATGGGTTTGGACACGTGCTCTCTCCTCTTTGCAGTTGAGGTGAGGCAGGCCTCTGGAAGTTCCTGCTCTGGTCTGTGCTCTGTCCTCCCCAGCTCCACAGCACTGAGCATCCACATTTTTATGTGGCATGCCCCAGGCTGCATCTTCGTTGTCAGCACCCAAGACGAAGCCTGTCTTGGAGTGGCACTCCCATACCTCCTGTGGAGCAGGTGTGAATACAACCAGTCAAGGAGAGATGTGAGGGCCCCTGTGCATGCTGCTAGTCCAGGGCTTTGCCCTCTCTACCCAACCTGACTTTTTATTCCATGGAGTCTTTCAGGCCTGGCTGCACCCAGTGTCACCGATCCTGTCTATGGAACCCTTTTTTTCCTGATTACATACTTATTGGAGACAATTAGGAAAATACAAAACAAAGAAGAAAATAAAATTACCGAAATTCCCTATGGTTCACTACCTTTAGAGATGACCTCTGTCAAGTTTAGTAGGTTCTTTCCAGGTGTATTTATTGATTAATTATAAAATCATGTGAAGAAGTTACATACTTTTTTAAAACTTAGCATTTTGTCCTAAAGTTTTTTTCATGTAATTTAAATATTCTCCAAATAAATCACTTCTGATGACTATAATATCTTATCCTACAGTTATATTGTTATTTTCAGAAACTGTTTTGGGATATTGAAGCTGTTACCACTTTTCTCTATTATAAATAATACTACATGTTTTGATGACATCCTTTGGATAGATTCCTAAGAGGGAAGTTGGTGGGTCTAAGAACTTTTAGAGACTTTTCCAAAAGTATTACCAGATTTTTTTTTTTTTAACAAAGAGTGGTTTGCTTTACACTACATACATGAGGATGACTGCACCCTCGCCAATGTTGTGTATTATTATGAAAATAAACCTTTGCAAACTTGGCAGTAAAATAATATGATGTTTAAATTTTCCTTCCCATTTTTTTGATATAAAAATCTGGGTTTATATCATCTGGGTCATAGGTGAAAAGAGTTTTGCTGTTTGCTATATCTTTGTTACAGGCAAACAAAGTGATGTGATAGTAATGTCAGAAGGGATAAGACCTTTGTGGTATTTTAAATTTAAATTAAATTCTACTCAGGTAGGTTAAAGACACAAAACAGTCTAATTACATATTTTTAAGTAAAATTACAGGATTTTATGGCCAAGGACTGCACCTGGTTTTTTCCCACTATCCTGACCCTTCCTCGTAGGGGTATCTTGGTCTCACACTGGAGGAATGAGGGTCAGGAGGGGGAGAGGCTCCAGAAGCCAGCTGCTTAAAGACCCGTGTGACATCTTGTTCATTCACTTCTCTCCATTTTGAGTGTCCACTTTTTGAAATTAAACTTTTTTCTAGCCCTGTACCCAAGGATGGCGACATGAAATTCATTCTATTGTTTCACTTAATGGTTTGGCTGATGTTCAACACTTAATGTTGGTGCCCTTTGCTGCCTGTACTTCACTCTTCCTCTCTACAAATTTGGCAGTTTTCTGGTTCCAGCCGAGGCCTGAGCTCTTTTATTGTCACAGCTATCAGCAGTCTCTGGCCTCCTTAGCTGGTTGCTTCTGAAGCTTGAGAGAAAGGAAAATTCATTTTGCTAGCTTGCCATTATCTAAAGCTATGTCAGTTTTGTGTTCTTCACAGGCAGCCTTTACAGTCGACAGGTTGGGACTGTTTGGAGGGGAATCCATTTACAATGCTGGTTGGAGGGAGCAAGACATAACACCCGCATCTTTGGGGCTAGTCCTTATTAGCTTGTTCTATTCACACTCAGCTTCACCATCCATTTGTTCAGCAGGTGTGGGTGCTCTGGGTTGCATGCTAGGGGTGCACACCATCTGTGGAATGTCCAGGTGAGCAGTGTGCAGGGTCCCTGGGGTCCTGCTGGGCACTGTTCTCTCCTCTGAGCTCAGGTGAGTGAGTCCCTGAACTCCAGGCACAGACGGTGGGGAGCTCTGCTTGGGCAGTTGCCCCTTGGCCCACATCTTCCCCTCCTGGCCATGCAGTCTATGACATACTACAGTCCAGGTGCAAACCCACCTTCTCCATGGCTGGCCATGCCAGTGGTGCCAAGGACTTGGAGATGGAGTGTGCAGAGGATCAGCAGTGGGTGGGAAGGCTGGCTGGTAGCCATGTAGGTGGTCTGACCAGCAGGGGTTGGGCAGTGTCTTCATGGGAGCAGCCAGTGCAGGGTCTCTTGCTGGGTTGGGTAGGAGGTTCTCAGGGGAGTTACGTGCTAATGATCTTATGGAATAGGTTTCTGGAACATAGGCTCAGTGCAGTTTGGGCGATTGAAAAATATACCTTGTGTCCTTTTCCCCTGTTTGCTGTTAGCTGGTGTGCACAGGGCTGACAGACTTATGCTTAGTTTGACCTTGCTGAATTTGGCTTGCTCCTTCAGCAGAATGATAAAATAAATGCCAGAGTGCTTTTCTAGTAGGGAAAGAAGGCCTTTTTGGATATAATGCATGCACGATTTCAAGGGTGGAAGTAATGTTTAGGATTGAGTGACTTGATTGAATGTTTGTTCTCTTCTATTAAGATAAATATTGCATCCTTACAGAACTTAATTTTTATTCTATTAGTGTTTAAATATAAGATTCAAAATCTTTTACTTCTAAACTAGAGGTCCTGGGATTAAAATTTTTTCATCTGAAGAGTAAAGTAAAAATAATAAACAGGTATTGTATACATGCAGTTATAAGTACATAATTTATGTAGTAAATTTAGTCCAGAGAAATCATGATATTTGTTTTCTGATAAATAAAGTTGGACATTAAATGGAGTGGGAGCATTTGTTATTTAATGGTACTCTTACTGCATTACTTTGTAATACGAGTCCTTCCTTTTTTACTGTTATAGCCTGGTTTATATATTGGATTTTAAAAATCAGGGCACATTTGGTATATGCCTGAGGGAATGGCTCCCATTCTGGCATCTACCATGGAGCAGGCTGTCTCCACTGGACCTACCCGAAGAAGCCTCAGGCCTGGGAGGCAGCCGCCTGCAGCGACTTGCTGTCCACAGTGTGTGTGGAAGGATGCAAGCAGATGTGTTGTCTCTGGTTGTGAGGAAGGTTTTGCCAGAAGGGTCCCCACCATTGTCTGCCACTCCTCATTGTGTCTTCTGGGTTCTTGTCCTGCCGTATTTCTGGGAGGTTGTTTGACTTCAGAAGGTCAGTTTGCCTTCTCTAAAACAAGTATTTGCCTACCTCTTAGGTTTTGAAGAGGATTAAATTAAGATAATGTGTATGCACACCAGCTGAGAGAGGTCCAATGAACTGCCATAGCGAATGCTCAATAAATGGCAGTTATTATAAGTCAAATAAGTATTTGTGAAGCACCTGCCCAGCTTTGTGGTATGGAGACACAGCTCTTGTTCTGTGGGAACTTGGAGACTCAAGAAGATAGACCATGTGTACAGGAAGCAGCCAGAAAATAAGAGCAGGCAGTTTATAATGAAGCCTCTGGTTAAGAGCCAGGAAGCACCATTTAAACTGTTAGGAAAGGCTTTGTACATGGAGAGTGAGGCCACTGGGCCTAAAGGGCGGTCAGCTCTGATGGCTTCCCTCATTTCCTCCCTTCTCTTTTCCTCTGTTCTGCAATCTTATGGAGCACTGGTGTCCAAACAACTGGCTCTGTCCCCACACAGTTGCTGCACAGGGTGATAGCCTCACTGGGGAGGTCTGAAGGCCTCCGCAGGAGCTGGGACGACTTCCTGGTCTACTCTGGTCAATCAAGGGAGACAACGGAGAAATTTGCCAGGTGGACAAGCAGCGGGAGAGTGTTCTCTGTCAGTGACTTGCAGAGAGCTGTGTGCACTGGGGTCTAGAAGACAAATTCTAGAACTTTAAACTTCTGTGTATAATGCGTACACTGCATCATTACTGAAATACATATATGTAATTTATAAATATGTAAATATACACAACCCATGTATGTCTGCTCACACTTTTTGCTAATAGGAGTATATGCTTAAAAAATTGGGAACCAGTGGTGGGCAATGGAAACATGTGTTCAGAAAGGGGTGAGAGGGAGCAGCCCTAAGGGTGATGAGGGAGCTGATTATTTCATAGGTCTAAAGGATGCATATAGTTCCTGAAATTTAGAACTCTAACTGTGCCTACCCAAGGGATGAGCATGGCGAAGAAACTCTTGAATAATTTGTTAGTGTTTGAGTGCCACCAACCCAAAATCCATGTGCCATATTTTGCCACGTTGCTGCCCTGACTTTCAGGCTCCTTTTTCTGAGTTCACAGGCTGTTGGGGCATGCTCAGGGTGAATTTTGACGCAGTTGTGGAGAGGGATTTGATGCTCTGGTTTAGGTAATATAAAATGCTAGTAGGACTGCTTTATTAACCCAGAGAAGAAACTATCAAGAAGTGAGATTATTTATTCATGCTCTGAGCAGGGGCACACTTTTAGGAGCCACATCCATCTATAAGAATGGCGAAGTTTATTAATATGAGGAGGCTGTGGGGGCCGCAGGGGTAGGTAAAGACAGGTCGTTCTTCTGCCTTCACAGGGTGTATTTCCTAGCCAGTGTTTTGAGTGTCAGACACATATCTGTGGTAGTCCCTGAGGCAGCAGGCAGGTGGGTTAGGAAGGAGCTCAGTGCCTGATGGTGTTGGAGGAAGGGGGCACTCACTGGGCATGTGTGGAAGGGCGAGAGGGTTCAGAACAGGATTTGTGGGGAAAAAATGGCAGTTGACAAGTGTCTTGGCTGAGAGATGGGCAGAGACTAGAAGAGGAGGCCTTGCTGAAAAAGTGTGAATTAAGGCGTGAGGGAACACAGAGGTGTGTTTGGTGAACAACAGTGTATTGGAGGCACTGTCATGGTTAGAGCTGAATAAATATTAGCTGTGGTTATTGTGATTATTGTGGGTTTTTTTTTTTTTTTTTGCATCATGGCCTTGGATTAGGATGGGCAAGACTCGTTCTGCTGTGGAGTGTTTCATTCCATCTTTGTTGAAAACCAAATCAGCCAGGGACAGTGAAGAAAAACAAGCCTGTTGGGACACCTACCTTCTATTTTCCCATATAATTGCACCAGGACCCTGTCTTGACTGCAGTTCTTTAATATTCAATATTTGTTCACATTTCACAAAATGCTTAAAGTTTATACTCCATGCACTTCACCCCAGGAAACCAGGTTTATCACTTTCACATGGTCATAATAATGCCTTCTATTTGCAAAACATTTGTAACATTTTGAAATTCTTCACACACAAATTGATGGATTTATTCCTTATTCTTTTATAATGTGGCTATCAGCTGAATGTGAAATTCAGGTTTAATATGCAAAGCCTAATTGGAAGGAGATACCCTGTTGTTGTCCTTGCCAAATTGCAGGATATTTTCTGGAGGTTGCTGGGAGCAAGGCTTTGCAGCTTGTTGGCTGACCAGGCACACAATTGACATAATTTTGAGACATTAGGATAAAGCACTAAAAATCAAATTACTTGATTTTATCAAGTACTTTACTTTTTTACCATGATACTTTAGCGAAACTGTGCAGTCCTCTCCTGGGTAGCTGGTGCAGAACGGATATATCAATGAAGTGAAGTGTGAGGGCTGGCGGGGGTGGACGCAGAAGCCTGCTTTCATCTGTTTTTTTCGTTATTAAAGTTTGGTTTGCTGATGAGTTCTTTGTGGCAATTAAGAAAGTCGTTGTAGATTTGGCAAAGTTAGAGTATTGCCTGTTGTAGCGGAGGGTGCATGCTACATGCATCCTCCTCCAGCTTGCTGTGGGCCCTGTGTCCTTGGGGCCTGTGCTCTTTTTTTTAAAACACTGATTTTGGCTGGTATCAGTTTGCTCACCTGTGGGTGCAAGTTACCGCAAGTTCTATCTCTCCCCTTATAGCATAATAGTTTCATTCCTAGTGGGGTTACATAATACTGCCCTGCGGCCTCAGCCTTCAGCGGTTTTCTGGCCGCCTTGCCAGGCGGCACCTCCACCTGTAGTGGCTCCTTTTTATTCCCCACTTAGCTTTTCACTGTTGTGCTCAGCTGTCTCCTAGCTGTGGGTGCCAAGTGTTCTGACCTCTTCATTCCAAGTGGAAGTCATTTGCACTGCTGCCACACTTGCTCTGCAGTTTTCTGCTTTCTCCTCCATAGACCTCAGAAATGCTTTATCTGTGCCCCTCTCACCAAAGCCGTGTATGGAAACCCCTAGTCCAAGGGCAGGAAACCAGCCTCTGCATCCTAAGCTGATGATAGTGACAGAGGCTGGGGAGTCTGCTAGCTTTTCCTGGTTTGGACACTAACAGGGACATAGGTATCATTCAATAATTTAGGTAGCAAACAAAGTGCTTCCTGATCTGCTCAGGTTATTAGTTTGCATGATCAATAAGGACTAAATACCTACTGTAGTTGCAGCAGTTAGTTAGGTGGAGAGCTTGTGCAAACTTGGCCCCACCTCTGAGAAAGGCATCTGCCCTGAAGTACAGTGCTAATAAGATGTGCTCTTCCCATGGTTAGAAAGTGAACTTGCCTTCTGTACCAGTTCAAATATACCCTCTGCTGTTGGATAACAGAGCTCTCTGTGATCTGTTAACCTCATCGGCTAATTCACTGTGGAGAGAAGATAGCAAGATATCAGCGGGCCCTTCTGGCTTGTTCTTAAGAGTTGACAGAGGGGAACGGTTAGCAGAGCCCAGCAATGAATCTGAGGGCTGATTTTGAGAGCTGGCTAAAGAACCGAGCACCCTGTTGTTTGAAATACACTTGTCTCAGTCTCCGGTGTGGTTTTATTGACAACCTTCTCTAGGCAAGACATGTATGGGTACTTGGTCTCCCTGCCTCTGAGGGGGTCTGCCAAGTAAAGCTGCTGAAGCAGTGTGGTAGGTCTCAGAATTGGCCTTCAGTGGGGTCTGTCAGTGAACCAGGAACCGTATACACATCTGAAAAGCTTAGAGGCAGAATTCTGTTGCATGTATTGAAATTGGTTATATATTTATATAGAGGATCTTGCCTCTGAACTCCAAATTCCTATCTACCTGCCTTGCGGGCATCTCCACTGTTCAGTGGGCATCTCCGGATCCCCCCATACCTGCCCCTGACCTCCCTTTGTTCCCCCCACCTGACCTCCCCTTCACCCTTGATTCCCTCACATTTTCCCCTCACTGTCTCATCGCAACAGTATTCCTGTCTGCCCAGTGATTCAGGCCATACATCTTGGAACTCTCCTTGACTCTTTGTTTTCATAGTCCACCTCAGAACAAATCCTGTTTGTTTTGTATTCAAAGTCTGCCCTATATCTGGTCACTTGTCACATCACTGCCACTAGAAGCTCGGTGTGACCCTTCCCTGGGCTCATGCTGGAGTCTCCTGACTGGCTACTCTCCTCTCACTCCATAGTTAGTCTCGGCCCAGCCATTCCAGTGATTGCACTGCTTCTCTTCTGGGCAGAGTGGATTGGTATTCTCCCACATCCCCGGAGAAGTGGCGCCTCACCTTTCCACTCCTCGCCACAGGGCCTTTGTGGCTGCTCTGCTGGACCCCCACCTCCCACTAGGGGGCACACGTCTGTCCCCTCCCTTCATTCAGGCCTCAGTCATCTCTCCAAGGAAGGCCATTCCAGACTATGGCCCCTGCCCAAACCCTGTCCTGGTTTTCTCTGGCTGTTCACAAGTGCTGGCTGTTATCTGTCCCACTGAAAAGTAAGTGCAGGAGGCAGGAGTGTAGCCCAGGGACCGTAGCCACATGACGGAGTGCTGCCAGCACTGGGGTTCGTAGCCTGTAGAGGATGGTGGGCAGAGCGGGATGTGCGGGGCTTGAGGCTCCAGGCGCAGGGTGAGCCATCTTGCTCACTCTTCCCTCTCAAAGCCTGGGTAGGGCAGGTGTGGGTGCTGGGTGCCTCACCCTAGTCACCTGCGGTCAAGTCAGACTGGTGCAAATGGAACATCCCTCTGGCAAGTCTCAAGTGCAGCCACAGAAGTGAAAGGGACGAGTAGAAGGCAGGCACATCTCAGTGACATCAATTCCATTGTTATCTCCGCCTACTCACAGTAACATTTTATTTATTTTCCCCCCAAAGTAAACTGCCTACTAGGAGCCAGGAGAAGCAATTGTTTTCCAGACAAACTCTTGCCCTCCGTCTCTCCTCCCTAAATTTAACTTGCCAGCTAAATAAATCATTTATAAATTAGATATTATGTATATGTTTCAAACAAATTTATCAAACTGTAAAAGAACAGATTTATTGATTTTATTAAAATCATTATAGGTAGATGTTTTCTTTTTAGATAAGCATTCTCCGTTATAGTCTTGGTTCCCCTAAGCTGTTTTCTTTTGTTCTTGGGATCAGGAAAAGTTCAAAGTAAAGAAAGTTATGGTCTGTGAATCTTCTATATTTTCACAGAAGACAGTTTGACACTTACCTGGAAGTCTGACTCATCTTCTAGACATCTGACTGTGCTTTTATTCTATGTGTTAGATATGTCTTGTTGAGTTTCATTTTGCTGTCTTGGATTTAAAAATGACAAGGAAAAGTACCCCCTGGGACAGGGGGAAAAAAACCTGAATAAGACAGATTCCAAATTGTGGTGAGTAAGATAGCAATTTACTTTAATGGTTTTTATCCTACATGTGATTGATCTTCACAACCTAGCTTTGCCTGCAGATGAGAAGGTCAGCCTTGGATGGGTCAAGGTATTCTCTTTGGTGGTTTTTCTTCAGCCTCCCATCTAGAGGACACATCTGCAGTCCTGTCCTGACCAGTGATGGCACATGTCCACTCCAGGTTGAGTGGGGTTTCTCAAGGGCTGAGCACTAGTCTTTGTCTCCATTAGCAATCTCTGGTTTGAATGATATAGGCACACACACCTCCACCTACAAAAGACTGGAAGAATTGTACTAGGCCATTAAAAATAGATGTCTCCAGTGTAGCACTATGGGTGATGTACAAAGTCCTGTCTTTTCATCTTTTCCATATTTCCTACAATGATCATTTTTTTAAAGATTTTATTTATTTTCTTAGAGAGAGGAGAAGGGAGGGAGAAAGCAAGGGAGAAACAGCAATGTATGGTTGCCTCTCACATGGCCCTCACTGGGGACCTGGCCCGCAACCCAGGCATGTGCCCTGACTGGGAATCGAACCGGGACCCTTTGGTTCCCAGCCCGCGCTCAATCCACTGAGCTACACCAGCCAGGGCTACAATGATCATTTTTAAAAACTGTGAGAACAACCCAGTTTTTGATTTCCTTAGGGCGTGGAATAAAAAGTCAGTTTCTGAAAAATTGTGGAAAACAATTTGATGTGTGTCTTTTTAAGCATTTGGGAAGCGTGGATGGAGTTGCTATGGGAATGGTAAGGTTTACTCTCTACAGAGAGTGGTTCCATCTGGCACCACATGGTCCCTGAGCAGAGCTGGGCAGTCCTACGCACAGCAGAATTTCCCATTAGATGTGGAAACAATTACGCATAGAATCTTGATTTCATCTTTTTTCCTCTTAAATCACCAGTTAGCTTTGATCTAATAGCAGGAACATACTTCCCAACTGCATTCCACAGCCTCTGACTGCTCCGTGCCTGTTGTCACCTGTGGGACTTCGTGCGTCACCTACAGGTGAAGGATTTCTATCTTCGCTGGTGGAGTGGAGATACTTCCTGAACAGCATGCACCGTGTTGTACTTTTATCACAGTTGGGCTTAATTTTCTTTTGCAGCTGTGCTGACATATCTTTCAGAGGCACTGTTTTTATTTTCCTTGGCTTTGCCCCTTGAATTCATGGTCTCCTTCCCTTCATGCATTTGCTTAGAGCTAGTGTGGTCCCATCTCAATTAGAGGTAAGGTTATAACATTCTGTGCTGGGGTCATGGTGGGGACATAATACGTGCAAATAAAGTTCAGCTTTATATTTCATTGAGAATGAAATAAAGTGATAAGAAAAACAGTACGCTTTTTCTTTGTTTGGGGGTCTTTGGTCATCACTGGAGGCTTGTGGGGCAAATGTAGTGTAGAGAGGCTGGCTTGGGGATTCCTGGCAGCCAGCTGGTTGGAATCGGGTAGCATTCTCAGAACCCTGGTAGGGGCACTGGACTACATTATCAAGGGACCCCCATGTTGTTGCTGCTTTTGCTCTCATTTTGTAAGGGTGGTCTTAGGCCAATCTGAGTTTGGTTTCCCTCATCTGGAAAATGGGGGCGGCAACATTTGCCTTCTCTTTGGATTATTGTGAGAAATGGAGGAGGACTTGGAGGAGGACCAAGTTCTTGTAAAAGGCATTGCCCCCATGTCCTGACCCCTGGTCACTGCGTGTCCTGCCCTCCTTCCGTGTTTATCTGGTGGCATATGACTTCATGAAGCCACTGTGGATGACCTGTTAACACCTACAGTTTATAGTTTAGATGCCTGATACAAAGGAAGGTTACTGTGATTGATGGGCTCCTGGACAATGAGCCATTGGGATGCCAATTTGTTTCCTTGGAGACAAAGGAGATAATTTCAGTCTTAGCCTCAGGGTCAAGTGGAACTAGGGTGATTCTGCTTCATGGAAAAAACAGTTGGAAGACATTCAGGAAGTACAGATTCTTGTTCCCAGCTCTGGCCCCAAGTAGCATTGTCCCCCGAGCAACTCAGGATCCATTGTTTTCAATGGGCATTATTGCTTGACTGCCCTGGACCAGACATTGTGGTCATTCAGAGAGTTGCTGGTCAGTTAAGAGAAAAGAGTGAACAAGAAAGATGTGCCCATAGACAGCCCATTAACCTGGGTTCTCATCTCTGCTGAGATGGGCACCAAAGTGTCCTGGAGAAACTAAATGAGATGAAGCCTGGGGTAGTGCCAGCACATAGCAGGTGCTATGGGCCTGGCGACAGCACCTGTGTTTGGAATGTGTGACTGTCAGACTACTCAGCAAATGCCAGTGTGGATGCCTCCTGCCCATGACCCATGGCCTCTGTTCCCACCCCAGCAGAACTCATGTGGTAGTTTCCACATGGAGTGTGAGCATAAAGATTGCTGCTTGTAACTGAGGGTTGGACAGAACATTTGTGTCCGGACACAGCTTGCTGGTGGGGGGCCTAATGGGAGGGGAAAGGATGCTGGAAATGTCAATGCTGCTAATCCAATGAGATTAGCCTACTGAGCTCTACAGGATTGGGGAAGACAAAGGGTATTGAAGGGAGCACTTAGAAGTTTAAACAGACTCAGTTCTCCCTTTTCACCTACCTCTTGTGTAAGGATTTCAATAGCTCCTAAATGAGCTGGTGTGAATGGCAATAGTGCCCTTTTAAATTCTAATTAGCTTGTGAATTAACTAGTATGAATTTTTATTAGTTAGGATGAATTACAGGTATTAATGATTGTACAGTCTTAGAGCAAATGAAAGTAGTAGTTACCCAAAGAGGTTTTCGGCCTGCCATCCACCAAGGGATTTTAAATAATCTCAGAAAGGCTGTGCTTTCTTTTCATTCTTTACTCTTTAAATCCCAGACCGGAGCAGTGTGGAACGGGGACGAGATGTGGGCGTCGCCCTCTCCTTAGTGGCCCTGTGAGGAGAGAAACTGTGTGCTCCCCTTTGCGGCTGCACCAGCTGTGCTACTAGAAGAGGCTGTGGCTGCAGCTCTCCCGCTCAGGGCTGGCTGTGAGTGGTTCTGGAGCTGCACTGTGTTTGCGCGCAGAGGGTGACCCTGCAATCCCTCCCTATGCTGCTCCTGTTTGACCAATGAAGTTCATAAGCATGTCAGTATTTTTTGGCCTTGCTGTGTTTCAGACACCCTTGCACATAGAAACTCATTGCTCAGTAGTTAAATAGGGTCGTGTTTTAATAGCCCCAACTCAGACCCATTTCAGTGATGGAGGTGGGTTATACACGTGGTCAAGGTGCTTTGGAAAGAGTCACAGGTTCATTTAGAAACACAGCACCTGGGATGCCCTAGCATCATGTGGTCCAGCTGGCTGAAAGCTCAGCTCCTCATGTTGCAGGAGCTGTGAGCTGCAGGCTCAGCTTCCTGCCACCCCTGCACAAATGCCCATGCCCTTCTCCAGGCCTGCACTCCCTACGCTCTTGGCCTTCCTCTGTGTTCTTGGGTTGGGAGTCACCACTTCACCTTCCCTCTTCCCGTTAGGCTCTCCAAGGACATATCAACATCCTGGGTTGGCAGGTCCCCTCTCTCCCCAGTGCTTCCTCAGAATTTGATTTTAGTGTGCATGTGTGTGCTTTCACTCGTGTTTGAATGCATTGCGTGTGCATGTCACGCTTGACTTCCCTATAGAACATGAACTCTGAGCCATCAAAGTTTGTACTGTGTACTTTTATATTCCAAGTGCTCAACATAGGGCCTACTGCATAGCAGGTCTTCTGTGACTCTGGAGAGAATGGGTAGGTGAGACACAGCAGCCTTGGGGAAGATTGCGGTTTGTGATCTAGTCTAATGCTTCTTGCCAAAAGAATTGCCCCTGCTTTGGCAAAATTGGTCCCCTACTTCTTTTTCTTAAATTTAATATTTTATTTATTTATTTTTAGAGAGCGGGGAAGGGAGAGAGGGAGAGAAACATCAATGTGTGGTTGCCTCTCACATGGCCCCCACTGGGAACCTGGCCCGCAACCCAGGCATGTGCCCTGACTGGGAATTGAACCAACGACCCTTTGGTTCACAGCCCGCACTCAATCCACTGAGCTACACCAGCCAAGGTGGTCCCCTATTCTTTATATGTGTCCTGTTGGGCATGCCACGTGGCACTGTGCTAGTTTATGAGGACCCAAAAATGCATAATGTTCAACACTGGCCATATAGTTCTTCCTGAGTGATTTTTTATCATTATCTGTGTATGCACAGGTTCAGCCAGAATATTGTTCAGGGGGAAACCTCACAGAGGCTCTTCAGGAATTCTAAAAAAAAGTTAATACTTTGTGAACTGAGATATGGCAGAGATCTCTCCTAGAGAGAGATACAACCTTGGTTAAATCAACTTCAGTGTGTTTGGACTATGTGTGTGTCTGAGGGACAAACATTAGAAGCAGAGGAAGCAGTAGTGGTGAATTCACTCCCCGAGGCCTCCTCGCCAAAAGGCTGCTATCTGTGGCCCTCATTACTTCTTAGGCTGATTGACCAATTGGATGATGTAGGGGTGGCCCTCCAAATGTTGGTGCTGCCGCTGAAGTGGCGCTACAGAGTGCTCTTTCTTTGGTAGCAAAATGCTGCTCCTCCACCACCTGCCTGTTCACCTCATGATGAAGTCTTCTGGAGGCTGGTTTCATGGGGCATTATTAAGGATATCCTACACCCAAACTCCTCTTGCTGGAGGTTGAGGTTTTAAAGACAACTACCCCCTTGTCTGATGTATCTTTGTATTTTACTGTAATTAAAAATAAATGTTGCAAGGTTCACATCACAGAGCCTCTCAGGAACCACAGAGGTCAGAGTAGGTTGGGCTTCTGGACTTAATACATTGGTACCTTCTGCCACTTGCAGGAGACAGGATGACCTTGTTATGACGTATGGTATGGCTCCTGTTGCCTGTCCCCCTCTGCTGTGGGAATAGGACTCAGGCCCCAGGGTCTATTTCATCATGTTTAAGAGTAGCTTAGACCTGTGTCTCTACCAGAAAATACATCCCATAGGAGATCTCGAATTCATTCCTTGTGTACCAGCTGCATACTATTGTTTTCTTTATGCGTGCCCAGCTTTCTTCTAGAAGTGATTTAAAAATAGCTACAAAAATACATATAATGTTAAAAAATAATAAGAGATTGAGGGTTTTTAGGAAAAAGACAATATGAGTTTGAACATAGCTTTTTTATTTAATTCTGTATTTTATGACTGAAATACATTGTCTTACCCATCCCATCCCATCCACAATAAAAATCTCACCCAGATTCCCCATTCCATCCCCTCATCCCCAGGGAGTCCTGCACAAGTGCTCTAGAATTCACTTCCCACTGGACATTTTGGAGTATGTCTCCATTGGATAACCAAGTGGAAACCACCTAGGGGCCTTTGTGGAGAAGAGTGGAGGGGGCTTAGGGAAGCCCCAGCTGGAGCCTATTTGAGGGTCTTGGCCACTTGTCGTAGGCCAACTCGATCTCAACATCATCTGGATAGGTGGAGGCAAACTCTTCCTACGTATGGGCATTGTGCTAGTACTGATGCATCTCCCAGAACACTTCAGGGATGGAGAATCCATGGTACTTCTTACACACAGCTTGTCCTATGTGGAGCTTTAGCAACAGGTTGCGGTCAGCCAGAGTGAGCTCATTTCCATCCAAAAACTTCCTCTGAGAGATGCCCTCAGTGCTAAGCATGAGGGCATCTCTCTTCTGGGAGGAGGGGTGTCAAATAATTGTCTAAAACTTTCAGGACTTTCAGGAGCCCCTTCCCCAGATTATCATTGAATGCTGGGTTTGAATTCTTGATGTAGGCAGAAAATTTGGCAAATATGTCTAGGCCAGCTGTGTTTGATTCAGGGTTCAGAGCTGCCAGCCTGGGGTACCTGGAAGGGGCACAGCTCTGCCTTCAGAAATTCCTCTCTCTTGTTGGGGTCTATGTGTACTTTGGTTCCATACAGCAGAAATGGGAGCTTCCCTTCTGGGCACAGCTTCTGCACCATTTTGGTTTGCCTCTTGGTGTCAATGGTGGTGACATTGAAAGTGACTTTCTTGAGCCAGACCACCATGAATAGTCTCTGGGAGAATCTTGGCCCCGTCACCACCAGCCTTCCCAAGCAATTCGAGCTGTGGTGGCTCAACCTCCCCGTGGTTGTAATGGGGAGAACATAGCTTTATTAACCAAAGTACTTCAGACATACTGAGTTACTAGATTCCTTTATTTACAAGTATCTAGGAATAGCCATTGAAACAATTTTGTTTAATATTTTAGTGTTTGAAGTTTTACATAAGAGGAGAAAATTTTAAGTCACCCCAATACCAGTTTACATTACTTTTAACAGGTAAGCCGTTAAGGTTTTACGATGTGCTCCAAAGAGGTTGTTTAGTTTCTACAGGTGTTTTGGTTCAGGGCTGGAGCTGTGTTTGGATGCTTAGTGACATCTAAGTATAATAGGGCAGGCAAGAGCTTTCCAGACTTTATTCAGATGTAGAAAAACTACCTTCAAGTACTTACTAATTATTTTCACTAAGAAATGGATTTTTCAGAGCAGTAATATAAGGATTGATAATATTTTACTTTGTAAAATATGATAATTCTGGAATACTTTATCGTTTATTTAGTATTTTAAAAAAGAAATAAGAACTAAATGCAAAAGGTGTGGTGTTTTATTAACTCTAATAAGAATAATTTTCAAGTCGTTTATTCTAATCTCCTCTAACAGTTTTCTTTGGCCTTCCTCTCAGCTCTGACCCCACTTGTCCCAACTTAATTTCAACTGTTACACAGTTAGAGTCCCTGTTAGCTCCAAATTATTGCTGCCATCTTGTTTTGCTGTCTCATTTATCAGAAGCAGAAGCACTGGCAGCTTCTTTGCCTTCTCTGCATTATGCCGGGAGCATCTCCGCTGCTTGTTTGGGAGGCTTAGTTAGCTCTCCTGGTATGTGCCCTCTGCCTTTGTACCTTTATTTCCACAGTTCTCATTTCTGCATTCCCTATTTGAGTGTCTCTGAGCCGTCTTTCGTGCTGGAAGCCCTTGCAGGGCTGTCCAGCCTGTGGCCAGCAGGCCGCATGTAGCCAGGATGGCTGTGAATGAGGCCCAAAA